>JAKUCV010006930.1:123233-139635 GCA_028386065.3 Turnera subulata | reverse complement strand
TATCCATAATACCAAGGGGATTTTGGACTATGTGCATTCAGATGTGTGGGGACCTTCCAAGACTCCATCTCTTGGAGGTAGGCACTATTTTGTCACCTTTGTTGATGATTTTTCCAGAAGAGTGTGGGTGTTTACGATGAAGAAGAAGGATGAGGTGCTTGGAATTTTCCTTAAGTGGAAAGCTCAAGTTGAAAACCAGACAGGGAGGAAGATCAAAGTTCTCCGAACAGACAATGGTGGAGAATATACGAGTGATCCTTTCCTAAAGGTATGCCAAGATTGTGGCATTTTTCGGCACTTCACAGTTAGGAAAACACCACAGCAAAATGGGGTGTCAGAGCGTATGAACAAGACATTGGTGGAGAAAGTTCGTTGTATGCTATCTAATGCTGGGCTAGGCAGAAATTTTTGGGCTGAGGCTGTGACATATGCTCAACATCTTGTTAATCGGTTGCCATCATCTGCTTTAGATGGCAAGACCCCTTTGGAAGTTTGGTCTGGGAAACCTGCTACGGATTATGATTCTTTGCATGTGTTTGGTTCTATCGCATACTATCATGTGAATGAATCAAAATTGGATCCACGGGCAAAGAAGGCTTTGTTTATGGGTCTAAATGTTGGAGTAGAGGGATACCGTCTTTGGTGTCTAGAAGCAAAGAAGACAGTTATCAGCAGAGATGTTACCTTTGATGAATCTGCCATGTTGACTAAGGTGAATCAAGAAGCTGGTGGTACTTCATAGCAGGTGGAGTGTGTTCCAAAGCAGGTGGAGCTTGAGCAGACCATGGTGATCCCAGCTAGAAACACAAATAGTGACTCTCAATTGATAGAAGAAGAGTCTAATGAAGAAGAGGTTCCAACCCAAGAACCTTCACAGCAGACGGAGTCAATTACCGTTCGAACAACAAGACGAGAAAGTCGAAAACCAGAACGTCTTATTGAAATGGTGGCCTATGCACTTCCAGTCATTGATGATGTTCCTTCCACTTTTTCAGAAGCCATTAGAAGTTCTGAAAGTAGTAGATGAAAAGATGCTATGGAGGAGGAGATGAAATCTCTTCAGAAGAACAAGACATGGAAGTTGACACAACTACCGAAGGGAAAGAAGGCAATTGGATGCAAATGGGTATTTGCAAAGAAAGAAGGATTTCCTGACAAGAATGATATTCGCTACAAGGCAAGATTGGTGGCTAAAGGCTACGCTCAGAAGGAAGGAATTGACTATAATGAAGTATTTTCTCCAGTTGTGAAGCATTCCTCCATTAGAATTCTGTTGGCCTTGGTAGCACAGTTGAATTTGGAGCTAGCTCAACTTGATGTGAAGACCGCGTTCTTACACGGTGACTTGAAAAAGGAAATCTATATGACTCAGCCAGATGGATACAAAGCTGCTGGTAAAGAGAATTGGGTGTGCAAACTAGACAAGTCGTTGTACGGATTGAAGCAATCTCCAAGGCAGTGGTACAAACGATTTGATAAGTTTATGTTGGGTCAGAAGTACACAAGGAGTAAATACGACCATTGTGTGTATTTGAGCAGACTTCAAGATGGGTCCTATATCTACCTACTCTTATATGTTGATGACATGCTGATAGCTGCAAAGAGCCAAGTTGAAATTGACAAGCTAAAGGCCCAGTTGAGTAAAGAGTTTGAGATGAAGGATTTGAGAGAAGCCAAAAAGATTCTCGGCATGGAGATAAGCAGGGATAGAGAGAGAGGCAAGCTTTGGCTAACACAGAAACAGTATTTGAAGAAAGTACTACAACGTTTTGGTATGAATAAGGAATCAAAACCTGTAGGTACTCCACTTGCCCCTCATTTGAAACTTAGCTGCCAGTTATCTCCACAGACAGAAGAAGAACGAGAGTACATGACGAAGATCCCATGTGCTAATGCAGTTGGAAGTTTGATGTATGCAATGGTGTGTACGAGACCAGATATTTCACAAGCTGTTAGTGTTGTGAGCAGATACATGCATGATCCCGGCAGAGGTCATTGGCAAGCTGTGAAATGGATTCTTCGGTATATCAAAGATACCGTAGATGTTGGCTTAATGTTTGAGCGGGATGAATCACTTGGTCAAGGAGTGGTCGGATATTGTGATTCAGACTATGCAGGAGATTTGGATAAGCGGCGATCAACAACGGGCTATTTGTTCACATTAGCAAAGGCCCCTGTTAGTTGGAAGTCGACTTTACAGTAAACGGTGGCTTTGTCTACAACGGAGGCAGAGTTGGCTATTACAGAAGCTGTGAAGGAGGCAATTTGGCTTCATGGGTTGCTAAAAGACTTGGGAGTTGGTCAGAAACAATTTGTAGTATATTCTGACAGTCAGAGTGCTATTCATTTGGCAAAGAATCAAGTCTTTCATGCACGGACGAAGCATATCGATGTTCGCTATCATTTTGTGAGGGAGATTCTCAAAGAAGAAGAGATACTTCTCCAAAAAGTTTTGACTTCGGAGAATCCTGCAGATATGTTGACCAAGGTGGTGACTAGGATCAAGTTTGAACATTGTTTAGACTTGGTCAATATCCTGCACTTTTGAGATGGTGCCAGTTGGCACAAGTTGGAAGCACTATGAAGGTTGTTCTTTGTTTGGTTGAGAAGATTAGTACTTGGTGGGATTTGAATAGCAACAAGGTGGAGATTTTTTGGAATAGTGTTGCAATTTTTTGAATCCCACATCGTGGATTTTGAGCTTGAGGGGGGTTTTGTTTTGCTATAAATAGAACTCCTCCTTGCCTTAGTAAGTCATCCCAAAAAATAGAGTATAATTGTTTCCATACAATTATACTAAATACTTCTCTTCTCTTAGTAAAAATTGAGCAAGCCTATTCTATAAAGGTGCTCCGGAGACGTAGGCAAAATTTTGGCCGAACTCCGTTATCAAGTTTTGAGTTCTCTTTTTTGATATTCCGCCTTTAATTTCCGCATTTATTTAGTATTCAATATTTGGCTGGCTAAGCCGCCTTTGTCTCTTTTGTTGGCCGGCTAAGCCGCCTTTGTCTCTTTTCTTGGCTGGCAAAGCCGCCTTATTTAATTTGTTGGCCGGCTAAGCCGCCATTGTCGGGTATAGGTTGTGAATTATAACACTGTGCAAGTAAGTCCTGTCTAGGAGGCTGGGTTTTAAGTGAACCATTGTTCCTCCAGTCTTTCCTAGGGATTTATCTTGGAATGATAATTCTGTCTAAGGAGATAGGCTAGGCCATCTTTTCTGGGAATTATCGAATCAGTTCAATTCACTAGTTTGTTGTAGAGGGGAAATTACCCGAGTTTTCCCAACAGGTATCATCTCTACGGAGAGAGCTCCAGAAACTAGTGTGAGCCGAGAAACACACTCCCTCCTGGACACATCAGAACAAGTTATAGGAAGGGATAGCGATGTCTCTGAAGTGATCAACCTGTTGAATGTTTTAATTGATGATCAAGTGCTCTCTAATGTCCCTATTGTGGGGATGGGTGGTCTTGGAAAGACGACCTTGGCCAAATTGGTGGTGAAAGAAATTGAGGATAGAAACCTTTTCAATAAAATAATTTGGGTTTGCGTTTCCCAGAGTTTTAATAAGCAAAGTATTCTGGGAGCAATGTTACAGGATTTTTCAGGTGCAAACATTGGGGGTTTGAGTAGCTTAAATATAATAGTGAGGCAACTTAAAGAACGGCTGCAAGGAAAAAGGTTTCTACTTGTGCTTGACGATGTTTGGAACGACGAAATTGAGAAATGGGAGACCTTGAAGGAGGATTTGTCAATAGTTAGAGGAAACAATGGGAAGTGTTGTAATATTGTTACGACACGGAAACATCAAACTGCATCAGTAATGGAGACTTCTTCGGGATGTAGGCATGAGTTGAAAGGACTGAGGGATGAAGAGTACTGTTGGTCTATTATTCAGAAAATGGTGGACTCCGGGAATGATAAGGCATCCATATCTGGGAAATTGGAGGGGATTGGGAAGGATATTGCAAAGAAATGTGGAGGTGTACCATTAGCTGCAAGGATGTTGGGGCGGGTTGATGAGAAACGCCAAAGACGAAAGACATTGGTTGTCAATTAAAAACAATCCTGTCTTGGATTCAGCGGGAAATGATGTTGGAATTTTGCCTATATTGAAGCAGAGCTTTGGTCATTTGCCTTGGTAGGTACTTGAAGGCGTGTTTTGCATATTGTGCTATATTTCCTGAAGATCATCGCATTGACAAAGAGCAACTAATTCAGTTGTGGATGGCCGAGGGGCTTCTTGGAACAGTTAATGACCGAAGTATGGAAGATATAGGGAGCAAGTATTTTGATGAATTGCTTGCTAGTTCATTCTTTCAAGAAGTTATCAAGGATTTGTCCCTCGGTAATATCACAAGCTGTAAGATGCATGACATGGTGTATGAGCTCTCATTGTCCGTTTCTAAACAAGAGGTGTTGAATTTGAATGCACCTCCAAATTTTCGGGAGTTGTCTTCCAATGTTTGCCATTTGACTCTCATGTTTGATGAGAAAACAACAGAAGGATTTCCAATTATAGACTATGCAGGGAGATTGCGATCAGTATTTACAACATGAGTCAATGGTTGTATTCTAAAGTCATGGAAGTTTAGAAGATCGAGAACTCTCAACTTGGAAGCCGCAGATATAAATAAGTTGCCAGATTGGATTGGGAAGCTAAAACATTTGAGATTTCTTGATGTCTCAAAGACAAAGATCAAAGAATTGCCGGAGGCCACCTGCAAGCTCTACAATTTGCAAACTTTAAGACTTCAATATTGTATTTTGCTTAAAAGGATCCCGAGCTAGACGAAGAATTTGATAAGCCTGTGGCATTTCTATCTTAGTGGCTATGGTGGGGATAAATGGCCACGTGATTTTTCTTTGCCTAACAATTTGGCGGTTGTGAGATTGATGTATTGCGACAATATGGATCAAATCCCAAGTCTTGGGCATCTCCCTAATCTTCAAACTCTCCAGAATATAGGGATAGCAAAGGTGAGGTGCATTGGCCATGAATTCTACGGTGGAAAATCATTCCCGGCGGGAGTAAAGGAATTTCAACTGGAAGAAATGGAGGATTTAGTTGAGTGGATGTCGCCTGGAGGAGCTATGGCCAGAGATGGTGGTCAGTTGATACTTTTTCCTAGCTTGCAAGTGTTGTTGATATGCGAGTGTCCTAAACTAAGAAGTATCCCCGGGATCTCTCATATGCCATCACTTGTCCGGTGGATCATTGATAAATCTGGTGAATTGAGTGAATTTAATGTGGGGACACTCATCGAAGAGATAAATATATCTTCCTGTGATAGTTTGATGTGGGTGCCAAGCCTCCAGTACGCCACTCGTCTTAAACGACTAAGACTTATATCGATTGTGGCAAATTAACATCTCTTCCAATCGGGTTGCAGTCTTGCACACAATTACGGGAACTATCTGTCTATGAATGCCCAATTGATGAATTCCCAATCAAGGATCTGAAAGGCTTTATTTCTCTTGAACAGATGGCAATTGGGGATATTAAGAGATCGACGTGTCTTCCCATTGGATTGGGATCATGTGCATCTTTGAAGCGGTTATCGATATTGAGGTGGGATCAATTGAATTCTGCACCAGAGGATTTTGGAAAATTGACATCTCTCTTTGAATTAAGGATTTTGGACTGTGCAAGATTAGCTTACATTCCGGATAACATTTTTGGTGTTCACTTCACCAGATTGAAAGAGCTGAGTATTGGTGGATTCTGGGAAGAGTTAGAGGAATTTCCAGGGCTGAATTCAATCCATAATCTCAATCATACTCTTGAAACCTTACGAATAAGAGGATGGAGAAAGTTGGAGGCATTACCAAACCAATTACAGCTACTCACCTCCCTCAAGGCGTTGTGGATAGATCATTTTGATGGCATTGAGATCTTGCCAGAGTGGTTGAGTAATCTTTCATCTCTTAGATCGATTGATATTGTTGCCTGCAAGAAATTGAAGCATCTACCATCTTCCACAGCCATGCAATGCTTATCCAAATTAGAGCAGATAGTGATTGCCCGGAGTCCTATTCTTAAGGAAATTTGCAGACAGGAAACGGGTTCCGAATGGTCCAAGATACGTCACATCCCACAAATTGTCATTGAGGGGAGAAAGGTAAAATAAGGTATGTTTCAAGAAGTAAAGTGTGACAGCATTGGTTGCTTGCTTCAGTAAAGTTTGGCACTTTTCATAGTTCTAAACATTGTCGAAACTTTGGATCCTGGAACCAGGCAGTATATTGATGTACCATCATGGATTGATGATAATTCGGAACACTTGCGAGGCAACAATGCACTTTTGTAAGTGTTGGTTGATTTTTTGAATATAATGACTTTGAAAGATAGTTAATAGATCTTTAAAATACGTTAATTTGTTGTTTTAGGCATTCCATTACCCAATATCACCACCGTAACTTTTGGTATTTAATTCCTGCGCTTTTGTGGCTGCAGGATATGGGTTGGAACCAAAAGTTCAGGATTTTCTGTTGGAATTGCATAGATCATGTACCAGATGATTTAGGAAAATTGACATTTCTTGTTCAATTATATCAGCTGATTCATAAAAGATTTTTGTTGGTGTCCTGGTCTTGAAGAAAATTGCAACAGGGAGAGCGGCTCTAGATGGTATCCAAGATCTGTCACATCCCACAAATTCAAATTTATTGAAAGCTATAAGGTCAAATTTGGTGTGTCTCAATTTGAATTTCTAACTAACTAAGGCCTTTTGAAGTTTGATACATTCAAATTTGATCATATTCAGTTAGTCCTTCAATGTAGTTTCTTTCTCTTTCTTTTCTGATTTTCCAGTTCTGTTTCCATATGTTTCTATGCAAGTTTTTCTATTTCCTTCACTCTCCTCTAATAAATAATGATTATGCTGAATGAGAGTCTGAAAAGTGACGCCATTGATTTAGTGTAACTACTGCAATGCATCATATAGGTGTCTGAATGAGTAATTGAGACTAATGTTAACGCTAAATTTTGAATAGGTTGAACAAACCGCTCAAGGGACTTGAGGAGATTATAATATCGGAAGACAAAGAGGAAACTTGATTCATTGCAGGACCGATTACAACACCTCACAGCTCTCAAGGAGTTGCATATAGATGGCTTTGGTGAACTTGAGATTTTTGCAAGAATGGTTAAGCAATCTTTCATCTCTTAGAAAGATTGGAATTTCTAGACTGTCAGAATCTTTCGAAAGTATTCTGTAGACAGACTGTACCGTGGAGGCGGGTTCCAAATGGTCCAAGATTTGTCCCAAACTTCTATGCAAGTAATAGTTAGAGTTGGGAGCATTTGACAGTGGTGTTTGTTGTTTCGGTGGTTTCCTTTCATAGTTTTAAAACATTGTAAGTGACTTGTAAACTCATTTATCTAGTGTATTCTTTCAATGCAATTTGGATGTGATTGCACTACCTAAATTGAAGAATGCTACAATAACCCCGATAGTAGCATCGTTGAGATAATCAGAAAGCAAACTACTTCAGATCAGATAAATGATGCTATAGTGCTTTTCTTATTATCATGGTGTGAACACCCAAATTTGACCCACGAATTTTCCATAAAGTTTAGGTTTTAAACATGTTTGAACTTAGGATTAATGAGATGATTCGATCCTAGGAGTAAGTAGGGGTGAGCAAAACGTCGGTTCGGCATATGCCGAGCCGACTCAGCGATCGGTATCACTGTGCCGAAGGGTCAATTTTCCGACCGATGCCGTGCCGAGTTGGGCCTCATGCCGATCGACATGGTGCCGATTAATACTGACCTCGGTTCGGTCGGCATTGACTCCAACCGATGCCGACAAGTCATGCATTGCAAGTTTGCAACTTTCAGAAGCCCAGAAATCCAGAAATACCTCAACTCAAATACAATTATGATCAAATTCAAAGAGAATACGATTACTGATCAATATCCAAATGTAAATTCAGAAGCAAAAACACTTAATGATCAATGTTACAATACAACACATAATCCATAAAGCTGTTCATGTCTTCATGACAGATTAAAATGGTAAACATTGGATTTGTTCTTACCAAAGTCCGAAGTCCAATGCCAGAATCTATCAATCTGAGAATGAAGTACATAGGTAATAGGTTAAGCTTTCAAACTCATGCAAATCCGATCATGTAAATGATGAAGAGGGAAAAAGTATAAAAGTTTACAAGATGCACAAAGGTAATGAACTTACCATTACTGCATCATCCAATGCCTCATGCTTGATTTCAGACTTCAATGGTGGGCTCTTCAAGCAACAAGTCGCTCATTTCTAGCAATAAATAAAAACAACTCATGTAAGTCACCGTAATAATTTAAGATGCATGAAAAGATAAAACACAACATAAGATAGAGGATAGTACCATTCTCAAGTCTGCCTATATTGGCTGGAGGTTCATCTATATTTATTTCGCTCTTATAATCCGCAATGGCTGCTCTAATCCAGTCTTGGCCACAAATCAAAGCTTGCACAATTTTTGGAGTCAAGGAACACCTATAAGGATCTAAAACCCTACCTCCAGTGCTAAAAACTGATTCTGAAGCTACTGTGGATACTGGAACAGCAAGGACATCTCGAGCCATAGTGGACAGTACAGGAAATAAAGGAGAATTTATCCTCCACCACTTTAAAATGTCAAATTTTTTGGCATCTTCCTCGATATCCTCTGCAAGGTACTTGTCCAGCTCTGTTTTTGATTCACCACCATGCTTCATCTTCTTATATTCTTGTTTGAGCTCTTCTTTGAACAACCTCCTCTTGCTCCTCTCTTCTTCATCTCCTTCAGCACTATCAACACCTCTAGATGCAGTAATTAATGCTGATGATGATGATCCTGCAGTGGTAGAAGTGGATTGTGCTGCTGGAGTCCGAATGGAAGGAAACATCATGGAATGATAAGCCTCAAACATACCATAAATGGCAGCCTCGACCTTCTCCCACAATTTGTTCCCTGTGGATTCACCATATACCTTTCTCAAAGAGAATTGGACAAAACCAAGTTTATGCCTAGGATCTAGAATTGATGCAATGAATGGCACCATATTGCACTTTTCAATGTCACCCCAGTACTTGTCAAATTTGGACTTCATATTCTAGGCCATGATACTCATTTCCAAATCATCATCATCAATCCAGCCCATCAACATTCCAAGGAGGGAAATGATTTCATCAAAATATGTGTTGCAAGTCACATATGAAGTACCAGAAAAGAAAGTGGTGAGATCATAGAAATTACCTAGACAATTGCATAAGCGCCTAGCATTAATCCAATCTTCTAGACTAGGTAAACGTGGCCAGTCTTCTTCTGCTCCTTTATCAAATGACTCCATTTCCTTCTTGAAATTGTCATCCTCAATCATACAATTCTCAAAGGCTGCTTCAAACTTGCAAGCAGTATCCAGCATGGTGAAAGTCGAGTTCCACCTAGTAGGGACATCAATGGACAGTAAAGCTTTGCTTTTACTTCCATCAGATCTAGGAGGCACACACTCCTTGAATCTTTGCAACCTAGTCGGAGACTGCCTAACATACCTTACTGCCCTACGGATCCTATACACTGCCTTCCCTGTGCATCTTAATCCATCACCAACAATAAGATTCACAATATGTGCAATGCACCTCATGTGCATGTACTTTCATCCCATTACACTCCCTTTCCACTTGCCTATCTTCCTTTGCAAGTTATTTAAAGCTACATCATTAGAGGTGGCATTGTCTACAGTTATTGTAAAGACACCAGTTATGCCCCACTCTGCCAAGCATTTCTTAATTGTAGCAGCAATTTTCTCACCTTTATGACTACCTATAGGATATAGATTCAACACATACTTCCTCAACTTCTACTCATTATCGATAAAATGAGCAGTTAAGCTCATATAGTTAATCCTCTGAATCGATGTCCAAGTGTCTGTGGTGAGACACACCCTCTCACTATTAGACCTAATAAACTCCCTCAAATGCTTCTTCTCATCTACATAAAACTAGAGACAGTCCCTAGAAACAGTCCATCTAGAAGGCACTTTGAATTTAGGACAAGCAACAGACAAAAATTCTCTAAAACCATAACCCTCTACAAACCTAAAAGGCAGCTCATCTACAATGATCATCCCTACTAAGGCTTTCCTAACAGCTTCCTGATCGAACCTATATGTTGATAAAGTAGACTTTCCCTCCTCATCCTCCCCATGAATCAATTCAGTCTGTCCATAATCATCTAGGGTATGATTGGAAAGGCATCTTTTAAGGTGAGCTAACATACCAGAAGTGCCATTCTTCTTCGGATCAGCTCTGAATTCCTGCCCGCATCGCTTGCATTTTCCAATTCTGACCCCACCAGGACTGTCCATCTTACTGAAATGCTCCCACGCCTTAGACCTATCCCTGCCTGGTTTCTTGAGTAGGTTCATCAGTAACATCTTCTTCGCCTCTGCATTCGGGGTTCCTCCTTCTTGGTTTTGAGTGGTGTCTACTGCCTCTGCTCGTGGTCCTCCAGTTTCATTCATTGTGCTTGGAGTTGTAGCTGGTCGAGGTCCTAGAGGAGCTGCTGTAGTCGTCGTCGCTGCTACTTCAGTTGAAGGCAGCCGCATATTATCAACCTCGATCGCTGCTGCTTCCTCAGTTGTAGGGATTCCAGAACTTCCCACCATTGATTCACTGTTGTGATCAATGTTTTCCATCTTAAAAAACAAACAATCCAGCAACGATTAAACACAAACAAACAATCCAGCAACGATTAAACACAAACAAATAATCCATCAACGATTAACTTTAAACAGAAAATAAAACATTCCCAGCAACGAATAAACACAATTAAACAAAGTATTCCAGCATAAAAGCAAGAAATAACACAATTAGAGAAAGATACTTACAAGTTGGCGACTTCGTCCTTCTGATTAGGGTTTCAATTTCGATTTGATTGGGGATTAGCCGATTAGGGCTCGAGAAATTGGGGCTTCTGTTTTCTGTTCTGAATTAGGGATTTAGGGGCTCGAATTCGATTTGGGGTTGGGGTTTGACTAATTGGGGGTTCTGATTTCTGAGCTAGGGTTTCAAATTTTTTTGGGGGTTAGGGTTCGATTAGACAAATTGGGGCTCTAGACTTCCAAATCAGGTTTCAATTAGGGTGCTTAAGGCTTGACTACTTCTAATTAGGGCTTTTGGCTTCGTGATTTTGCAATTGAATAAGGGTTGGAGGATTAGGGTTCAAAAATTGGGATAAAGCCGTGAACTGTGAGGGGGCCGATTGAGGGGTTTCAGAGCTGAGACTGAGTGAGAAGAGGGAAGGGGTGATTGATTGTGACAGAAAACGGTGGTTGTGCCGTTCTCAGAGGAGCTGCGGCGGTGGTGTGTGGCTAGGGTTTTCGAGAGAGAGAGAGAAGAGAAGTAGAGAACGAGAGAGAGAGAGAGAGAGAGAGAGAGAAGAGAGAGTGACGGGTTTCTAATTTCTATTCGATTTTTAGGGTTAGGTGTTTTTATGTTTTGGGCTTGGTAAGTGATGTTCTTTAGGTTAGGCTTTGGGGGTGGGGCTTAGGATGTGTTGGGCTTGTCGGCATCGGCCTGTGCCGAATACTGATGGTTCGAAAGGCTTCCGACCGACTCCTGGGCGGGGCTAATTCGGCACAACACGACTCAATAGGGTGGCGCTAAAATCCTTCATTTTCCGAGCCGATACCGTCGGTATTGAGTCGGTATCGGCACAGTTAATCTGCTCAGTCCTAGGAGTAAGGCACGTTAAGAATTTATCTTAGTGGAAACAATGCATTTTAGTAACTTGAGCCTTTGTATATTGGACTACTAGGATTAATGAGATGATTTAATCTTAAGACAAAATATATAATAAGGTTTATCAACACTAAAATGTGTTTGGGCCTTTTATCTATCTTTAATCTAATTTTAATGAGATGAATTATCTTTAGATTGGGGATGGGTTCGAGAGCCCAAGTTAATGGACTCTCCAGAGTTTGGTTAGCCCATAAACACTTTACTTGCAGACTAATTTTGGTTCTGATTTTCGTAGAAAATCAGAATCAAATCATCCTTAATATGGTCAATATTTTTTTGGTATGATTTGGGGATTTAATGTGTAATCAATCAATTAGGAGATGATTGGGGAGAGTACTAATCAAGAAAAGAGCTAATTCTGGGTAGATTAGGGGTTAATTACACGGTAGAATCAAATTAGGGAGGAATTTAGGGGAACTAGGAGCAAAAAAGGAATGAACGGGGAAAACGCAGGGTGCCGGGTGGACATAGCGGGATGACCGCCGGCCTTGGCGGTCTTGTCACCTATGACCGTCGGCCATGGCGGGCATCCAGCTTATGACCGTCGGCCCTGGCGGTCCTGGCGCCCAGATTGCCCGATTTTCCCGATTTTTGCCCTCGATTTGATTCTACGCGGTTTTGGACCATATTTTCGGGCATAATGTTCACCATTAAGCAAGTCCACGCCCTTAGACTTCCCTGAGCACTATAAATAGGACCCCTCACACACATTTCAGGAGAGGACACACTTTTCTCACATACACACCTTTAAGCCTTGAGTGCTTGGAAAAACTCTACTTCTCCAAGCCTAGAAACACATTCTTTAGGTAGAAACTCTGGCAGATTTTGTGGAAGGCATTAGCAGCGGTCCAACAAGGAGAGGTCAAGAGAGGATCAACCATAGAACTTAGAAGCAGCAAGAAGGTGGGGGTTAGAAATCAACCCATTGCAAGGAGCTAGAGGAGGGCTACAAGAGGAAACACTAAGCCCTCTTTTTTATTGATCTCTGTTGATTATATGTTGATACTTTTGATGATGTGAGTGGCCGATTTGTGCCATGTTTAGAACTATGTGGCTTTGACCCCGATCACTTGTGTACGTAGGTAATCTCGTTCTTACAACGGGATGCAAGCCAAATCTTCTTCTTCTCCCCTTCTCTTTATTTTCCACAATTTCACACTTGCACAAGGCACACTTACTTTCCACAATTGCACAAGGTCTCGAACCAACATGGATGGGTGCCTAACACCTTCCCATCCATGACGAACCCCCTATCCCATATCTTTGGATCGCCAAGACCATGTAGCCTAAAGGAGTCACATGAAGGTTTTTCCCAAATTTTGCCCTTAAATAAAATTTGGGTGGCGACTCCAATGACATGGGATTGACCCGATGAAGAAGGTGAAAGGAATAGGTGAATAGGCCCAAGTGATTTTGGGTCGGGTATTCACAGTTGGCGACTCCGCTAGGGAAGTAGTGGGTTCAAGAGACTTCGTGCAATTGTTGAATCTTGTCATCACAAGTGCCTTGCATTCACGACAATTGATGTGAAGCCTTTACCGTAAGAGGGCGAGGGAATCCAAATCCGCTACATGCTTTCCTTAAGCGATAGTGGTTTGAGTGAACCCATTTCTCGATACTTAGCAATGATGGGGATCAATTGGCCGTGGACCTCACGCAATATCCTTTATCACATGTTAGCAGGACCACCGTGCTAACTCTGCGTAGGGTGCTATATTACGAAGTGTGAACTGACGAGTTGGGTAAACAAACCCTAGGGGTGTGAGTATACATGTTTAAACCGATGATAAATTTCTGGTGTTGTCTCCCCAGTTGACATATATGTTCAGTCGCCCTACCTTGTCTTAGAGAGTTCATATTCGCATACATTCGACATTGCATCCCATGTTTTTCAAATCACAAAAATGAATTCGAGCTAAGGTGTCTCATTTTTCAATTTCCAACCTTTTTGAACCTGAGTCTTCATACAATATATATTTTGGGAGAATGAGAAAAATGTTTTGTGAATGTATTCATCACACTTCCCCACCATTTTCAACAATAAAACAAACCTCAAATCTAGGATTCTTGATGGCTATGAACCTCATTTCATGAAAGGCGTATCTAGAGGGCACCATGAGTGGAAAAGAAGTACAAACCGAGAGAGCAGATTTGATGAAGGAGTTGATGTTTGAGTTTGACGATGTTTATTTGAGGGTGCTTATCGATGATGTGAGAGCAAGGAAAGCTGAGTTTAATGGAGAGAACGAGGGGCGATCCTCGAAGCAAGGGGAAAGAAAAGCTGAAGGGAAGGAACTAAGGGTTGCCGATAAGGACAGACTCAAAAAGCTTGAGGACATGGCGAAAAGCATAAAGAGAAGAGAAGATGACTGGAACTTGGATCGATTATCACTATTCTCTAAAGCCCATCTACTCGAGAAGTTCAAGATGTCTAACATGGAAAAGTTCAATGGGACCGGGTACTCCATAACCCATCTAAAGATTTACGCAAGGACGCTGCAATCTTTGGGGATAGGGCCTGAGATGATGGTCCAATTATTTCAGAGAACTTTGTCCGGAGCTGGCTTGAAATGGTTCATGACTTTGGATGCGAACCGAATTGGCCGATGGGAGGATATGTGCGAGGAGTTCATGAAACAATACAACTACAACACTGAGGTGGATGTGACTAAGAGGGACCTTGAGACAACCAAGCAAGGGATCCAGGAAACCTTTTCGGCCTTCATCTCCAGGTTGAGCAGCAAGGCCTCTTTGATGGTGAATAGAGCCACGGAGGAGGATCAAGTGCAAATGGTGATCAAGAACCTTCAACCAGTTTATTATGACCACATGGTAGGCAGCTGTTATGCCAACTTCAAAGCTCTGATTGGGGCAGGAATTCAATTAGAAGACGCCATAACATCTGGAAGGGTCAAGGTTGTTAGTGTAATATGCCCAAAAGCCAATCATGGATGATTATTTGTTGTCATGTATACATATTAAGGTTATTCCAATAAGTATCGTTTATGAGATAAACGCTTGCACATACTTATAACCCTAGAATATTTCATATTCTTAAATGTCCCTAGTCGATTATTATTACGGATGGGTTGTAATAATAAATTAAGACTAGCGTATGTTGAGAATTGCATATGTGATATGAATTCTACATACGGGTACAAGTTGGAGAACTTGTGGACTGGACCGACCCACATAAGAACCCTACATGGAACGTTATATGTATGTCATTAGTGGTTCTTATAGATGTAATTGTCCTCCGACCTGAGATCGTCAAGGTATCCAACATATGAATCATGTACTTTGATATTATTCCTAGTCATCCGTAACTGGGTGGACATAAGGGTAATCATTGGGTATATGCCGAGTATGTAGTGGGTTTTGATTGATCAAGAGGGGATTCGTCCGACCCATATAACGGGTATATTATTGTATGGTTTCTTGATAGAGTTGAACTGTTAAATGCATGGCCATGCTCGGATTAGGTGATATGGTGATATCACGGGTATCCGTTTTATACAGTTAACTCGGGATCAAGAAACATAGATTAAACATATACGAGATTGACATATTCCATGTCTCGTGTTTGATCTTGATAATGGGATGAAGGGACGATGACATATTCCGAGGCATAGAGAATCAGTACTGATCTTGTCGTTCGGGTAGCAATGATGTGTTGCTAGACGCCGCTCTTTGCTTATAATTGTAAAATGAGAATTTTACAATTATTGCCGGATGTTACAAGTGCCTACAGGGTCACACACAAGGAACCGTTGATTCGAGCAGATGATTGAACCGTGGTTGGACCATGGTTGGACCGGGTGTGGTTGGACCGTGGTTGGACCATGGTTGAACCAGGGCCATTTTGGGATCAATAATTCTGTGAATTATTGTTCAGACATGCTTATTTAGAGGGTTGTGGTCTGGTTTGGATTAGTGGGGGACAATGGTGGGTATCATCATCATCATTGGTCCACCATTATGGCCATTAGTGTTAAACTTTTGCATTATGGATGTATGGGGATTTTTGTATTGTGATCAGATCACACTACTCCCTTACTCACGTTTTGGCTCCCTTCCTCTGGCCTTGTGCTTTTGGTTTTTCAGACCTCACATTCTCCTCACCATCCTTTTCACTTTGTGAAAGACAAGAATTAAAACACACACCCAAAACACTTAGCTTCCGGTTTACTGCTGCTAGCACCCAGTCCGGGAATGTTCGAGGTTTGATTCGTACTACGATTTCAAGCCAATCACGGTTCGTGTGGATACCGTAGAGGAGCTAGGCTGTTGTCAAGCTCTCACTGATTCTACCCAGCTATTAGGTGAAAGATCCTAATCTTCCAGGTATGTTAAGTTTTATTATACGGTTTATGATGCATCACTTGGTTCTTGGTTAAGTTTCCTTGCTTCCGCTATGCATTTGATGTTGTATATGAGTGTCATATAGATTACGGAAACTTACAGTGGTAGCGGAGCCTTCTTGTGAAGCTCTAAACCGTATAAGTGATGCATATGTGATATGATCATCCTAGCATGTGTAGGAATCATTTTGTGTATGTGATATGCTAAGTGATTTTGAACATGTTGTTGTTTTGTATTATCAAATGATATGCTG
>JAKUCV010006930.1:33328-120161 GCA_028386065.3 Turnera subulata | reverse complement strand
TGGTATAGTATCACAAATTTCTCCTCCGAGTACACTTCATCAAATGGTGTATCTAATAGGAGGAACCGAACCTTGTTGGACATGGTTCGTTCTATGATGAGTCAAGCTGACCTTCTATTTCCTTTTAAGGACATGCATTATTGAGTGCTGCATTTCACTTAACCGTGTTCCATCTAATCGGTTGGATAGACACCATATGAGATATGGATTGGGAAGTATCCCAATTTGTCTTTTATGAGGACTAAGGGTTGTGAGGCTTACGTGAGACGTGAAGCATCAGATAAACTCGACCCTAAATCCGACAAGTGCCTTTTGTATGATACCTTAAAGGATATTGTTTCTATAATCCCATAGAGCACAAAGTGTTTGTGGCTCGGAATGCTATTTTTCTAGAAAGAATGTCTATTTCTAGAAGAATTAGTGGGAGGATAATAGAACTCGAAGAAATTCGAGATAAAGAGGCTGAGATGGAACAAGAACAGGAACCACAAAGTGTTGTGGACGAGAATCCTGTTCCTCTAATACATGGACCGCGTAGGTCGGATAGGACTTGGTATGAGCCTGAGAAATATGGATTTCTCATGACTCATACCGGTGATGTGATGCTCATAAGTAAGGATGAGCCCACTTCCTATCAGCTGACCATTACGGGTCTTGACTCCAAGAAGTGGCTTGAAGCTATGAATTCGGAAATGGAATCCATGTATCAAAACAAGGTATGGACCTTGTTTGATCCACTTGAAAGGGTAAAACCTATAAGGTGCAAATGGGTCTTTGTGAAAGACCGACATGGATGGTAATGTGATTACCTTTAAAGGGCAATTGGTTGCAAAAGGTTTCAAGCAAGTTCATAGTATTGACTATGATGAAACCTTCTCACCAGTCGCCATAGTTAAATCCATCCAGATTCTATTGGTTATAGCTCCGAGTTGCGAAGGTCCATTTGTGGACCAAAGCAAGCTTCAAGGAGTTGGAATCTTTGTTTTTAATGAAGTAATCAAAGAATTTGGTTTCATTAAAAGTGAAGATGATTCATGTGTTTACTAGAAGGTTAGTGGGAGCACTATTGTTTTCTTGTTGTTGTAGGTCGACGACATCCTACTTATTGAGAATGATATTCCGACACTAAAATCTGCAAAGACTTGGTTAGGAAAGAATTTCTCAATGAAGGACTTAGGAGAAGCTGCCTAAGTGTTAAGCATAAAGATCTATAGAGATAGATCCAAAAGGCTTCTCGGGCTAAGTCAGAGAACATATGTTGACAAGATGCTAAAGAGGTTTAGCATGCAAGATTCCAAGAAGGGTTTCTTGCCCATGTCACATGGCATATCTCTCTCAAAGAGTCAATGTCCTAGTGCGACTAGGGAGAGAGAGCGGATGAGTAAGATCCCTTGTGCTTCGGCAATAGGATCTATCATGTATGCCATATTATGTACTCGACCGAATGTCACTTATGCTCTGATTGTCACGAGCAGATGCCAATCTGATCCCGGTGAAAGTCACTGGACAGCAGTTATATATATCCTTAAGTACTTGAGAAGCACTAAGGATGCATTCCTGGTTTACGGAAGCGTTGATGGGCTTGTTGTAAAGTGTTACAAAGATGCTTGCTTCCAAACAGACAGGGATGATTTTATATCGCAATAAGTTTATGTGTTTTTCTTGGATGTGGCGCTGTTTGCTGGAAGAGTTCCAGGTAAGAAACAGTTGCCGACTCTACAACTGTGGCTGTACAAAGTTCCGTTTGAGAACTATGTATCAGATCTTTTGACTGATCTTCTCACGCAGCGGAAGCATGATGGTCATGCTAGATCCACGTATATGAGATATATGGATGATTGGCTTTAGTGCAAGTGGGAGATTGTTAGTGTAATATGCCCAAAAGCCAATCATGGATGATTATTTGTAGTCATGTATACACATTAAGGTTATTCCAATAAGTATCGTTTATGAGATAAACGCTTGCACATACTTATAACCCTAGAATATTTCATATTCTTAAATGTCCCTAGTCGATTATTATTACGGATGGGTTGTAATAATAAATTAAGACTAGCGTATGTTGAGAATTGCATATGTGATATGAATTCTACATACGGGTACAAGTTGGAGAACTTGTGGACTGGACCGACCCACATAAGAACCCTACATGGAACGTTATATGTATGTCATTAGTGGTTCTTATAGATGTAATTGTCCTCCGACCTGAGATCGTCAAGGTATCCAACATATGAATCATGTACTTTGATATTATTCCTAGTCATCCGTAACTGGGTGGACATAAGGGTAATCATTGGGTATATGCCGAGTATGTAGTGGGTTTTGATTGATCAAGAGGGGATTCGTCCGACCCATATAACAGGTATATTATCGTATGGTTTCTTGATAGAGTTGAACTGTTAAATGCATGGCCATGCTCGGATTAGGTGATATGGTGATATCACGGGTATCCGTTTTATACAGTTAACTCGGGATCAAGAAACATAGATTAAACATATACGAGATTGACATATTCCATGTCTCGTGTTTGATCTTGATAATGGGACGAAGGGACGATGACATATTCCGAGGCATAGAGAATCAGTACTGATCTTGTTGTTCGGGTAGCAATGATGTGTTGCTAGACGCCGCTCTTTGCTTATAATTGTAAAATGAGAATTTTACAATTATTGTCGGACGTTACAAGTGCCTACAGGGTCACACACAAAGAACCGTTGATTCGAGCAGATGGTTGAACTGTGGTTGGACCATGGTTGGACCGGGTGTGGTTGGACCGTGGTTGGACCATGGTTGAACCAGGGCCGGTTTTGGGATCAATAATTCTGTGAATTATTGTTCAGACATGCTTATTTGGAGGGTTGTGGTTTGGTTGGGATTAGTGGGGGACAATGGTGGGTATCATCATCATCATTGGTCCACCACTATGGCCATTAGTGTTAAACTTTTGCATTATGGATCACACTACTCCCTTACTCACATTTTGGCTCCCTTCCTCTGGCCTTGTGCTTTTGGTTTTTCAGACCTCACATTCTCCTCACCTTCCTCTTCACTTTGTGAAAGACAAGAATTAAAACACACACCCAAAACACTTAGCTTCCGGTTTACTGCTGCTAGCACCCAGTCAAGGAGTGCTCGAGGTTTGATTCGTAGGACGATTTCAAGCCAATCACGGTTCATGTGGATACCGTAGAGGAGCTAGGCTGTTGTCAAGCTCTCACTGATTCTACCCAGCTATTAGGTGAAAGATCCTAATCTTCTAGGTATGTTAAGCTTTATTATACGGTTTATGATGCATCACTTGGTTCTTGGTTAAGTTTCCTTGCTTCCGCTGTGCATTTGATGTTGTATATGAGTGTCATATAGATTACGAAAACTTACAAAGGTTGCTAGACACACTCCACTCCAAGGGTATAATGACAAAAGGATGATTAAAGTCAATAATGTGGATGCACATGGATCTCGTCTGGTCATCCCACCAAATAGAGAGTTCACTGTATTGCCCGTGCCCATTGGAGAAGTATTCAAGCAGTGCATAAACGGCGGATTGTTGAAGCCTCTAGAGCCGAAACCATATGCAAACCCCACAGCTGATTAAAGCAAATATTGTGAGTATCACCAGAATCAAGGACATACAGTTGACCATTGTGGAAGCTTGCGCCATTCCATTCAGAACTTGATCGATAAGGGGTTGTTGACATTGCCTACTATGCATAGATATTGATGAGAATCGAGAGTAGAGAGTCTAAATTTTCATAAAGAGTGATGGTTTAATCCCATTAGACTCACTTTATTTTCAAGTATTTGAATAATTGTACCTTTTAGTTCCTCTCAAGGAATAAAATTTTATGCCCTCATCTTTGTGTGGCAAAAATTTAACAAATTTTCATGAAAGTCCCTTGACTTAACCCTAGGACCTTCCAATGAACTACGAAGACCTGATTCTGTGGGTGTAAACCATTCCTACCTAAACGCTTATCTTTTTCAGCCTTCAAACATAAACCCAAGTTAACCTTCAAACATCTATCCATTCCAACCTCCACATAGACCCCATCACATTCACCTTGAACACTTGTCTAAAAGAATTACCTCCCGAAAATGAATCTAGCTTCCTAAAGAGTTTTATCTAAATATACATGTTCAAGCGGGTCATTCTCCTCGAAAAAAGTGGAAAAAGAAAAAAAATAAAAAAAGAGAAGGGGAAAAGAAGAAGAAAAAAAAAAAGAGGAAAGGAAAAGTGACCCTTAGTGCTGAATCATGGATTCATCACCTATTTTTTAAAATCACGAGGAAGCCATGAATGAAAAAGACAAGTGTTCTCCTACAAACCTACCACATTCAACTTCCCACAAGACATTATCTTGACAAACGTCTCTAATCAAACACCACATTCACAGATACGTAGGTAACCCGGCAACGGCCCCGGTCTAATCGGTCCTTAGGTTGGTTCAATGGACAAGATTGAAATTTGTTTTTGCATCTCAAGGTGAAATATGCCACGAGGGTATTCAAATGCAAATTTTTTGGATTCTGTCTCTCAAGATCGACAAAGTATCATCCCTCTCTCTCAAGCACACTTTTTCTTCCTCAAGGTTGTTAATTGGTCCCCCGCCAGCTCTGGTTATCCATTCGCGTACCTCTTCAATAGCTTCTTAAGCATATCTCCTATGACTCATAACGATTGTGTCCCTCCAAGGGTTTGTGGTTGCTACTTCCTTGAAGAAAGGCAAAAAAAAAAAAAGAGAATTGAAAAAAAGAGTCTGCTAGGTTGAAAATCCGAAAGGGCGGCCTAGGCAAAATTTAGGACACACTTTTCTCACATACACACCTATAAGCCTTGAGTGCTTGAAAAAACTCTACTTCTCCAAGCCTAGAAACACATTCTTTAGGCAGAAACTCTGGAAGATTTTCGTGGAAGGCATTAGCAGCGGTCCAACAAGGAGAGGTCAAGAGACGATCAACCATAGAGCTTAGAAGCAGCAAGAAGGTGGGGGTAGAAATCAACCCATTGCAAGGAGCTAGAGGAGAGTTACAAGAGGTAACACCAAACCCTCTTTTTGATTGATCTTTGTTGATTATATGCTGATACTTTTGATGATGTGAGTGGCCAATTTGTGCCATGTTTGAAACTACGTGGCTTTGACCCCGATCACTCGGGTACGTAGGTAATCTCGGTCTCACAACGGAATGCAAGCCAAATCTTCTTCTTCTCCCATTCTCTTTATTTTCAAGGCACACTTACTTTCCACAATTGCATAAGGTCTTGAACCAACATGGATGAGTGCCTAACACCTTCCAATCCGTGACGAACCCCCGATCCCATGTCTTTGGTTCGCCATGACCATGTAGCCTAAAGGAGTTACATGAATGTTTTTCCCAAATTTTGCCCTTAAATAAAATTTGGGTGGCAACTCCAATGACATGGGATTGACCCGATGAAGAAGGTGAAAGGAATAGGTGAATAGGCCCAAGTGATTTTGGGACGGGTATTCACACATGGTACCCTGTTTCCTCTTTGAAGGATTGCCTGCTATCAATGTGGGAATGATCTCTGAGAAAATATGGTCTGTGGTTTTCTTTGCATCTATGGCTGCTAACAAGAAACAATGTGTTGTTTGAATACTGTCCTTATAATTTTCAAAGTGTTTTCTGGATTGTTTTTGTTGGGATTTGGGCTGCAATTGGGTTTGGCCCAAATTATGTTTTGGCTTGAAGTTAAAGTAAGACAATTAATTTTGTTTGGAGTGTCCTCCAAGTACTCGCTCTTTAGCTATTATAAATGGGAGGTGTTATGTTAGTTTTTTGCAGAGCTACAAAGTAGTTGTGGGTGCGTAGCTAGAGTAGAAAAAGAATAGAAAAAAGTCTTATCACTTGAAAGGAGTATTTTCTTGGGAGGTTTTATGTACTAATATTTTTGTATTAGTGAAGATTTGAAGTTCGTGGGCGTAGGCAAGTTTAAGGCCGAACCACATTAAATGTTTGTGTCCAGTTTTATTTTCTTGCGAATCTTTAGCACTTTTCCCAACAATTGGTAACGGAGCGCAGGTTAAATAAAGGTTCACGATGGCGATTTCAGGCACAAAGTTTGAGGTGGAGTAGTTTGATGGCAAGAAAGATTTCAGTCTGTGGCAAAGCAACATTAAAGATCTGTTGGTGCAACAAGGATTGATTAAGACGCTCTTTGGCAAGGAGAAGAAGCCAAAGGACATGAAGGATGAAGATTAGGAGGAGCTCGTGTAGCGATCTGTCATTACCATCGGATTGACTCTTGCGCCAGATGTGAAGTACAGTGCGATGGACGAGACAAGTCCGGTGGAGCTGATTAAGAAATTAGAAGATATTTATTTATATGTCGAAATCACCCACAAATTGATTGTTTGTGAAGAAGGAGTTGGACTAGTTGAAGATGCATGAAGGTACGCATGTTGTTAATCACATCAGTAGATTTAATAAATTGATAAAGGAGTTGGCTAGTATTGATGTGAAGATGAAGAAGAGGACAAGGCCTTGATGTTGTTGGTGTCTCTCCCGCATTCGTATGACAATTTGAGGAATTCACTTGTGTTGGGAAGCAGACTCTTTCAGTTGTAGATGTGACAGTAGTGCTGCTGGAGAATTTCAAGTTGAACCACTCTAGTAGCAGTACAGGGGAAAAAGTGGCTATAGCAGAGGTTAACCGTGGCAGGGGCCCGTCACGGCCTAACAAGTTTAGAAGAAATTCTAGAACTGGTTCACGAGAAAGAGTAGATTACAAAGATAAAGAATGTTACTACTGTCACGCGAAGGGCCATATCTAGTTTTATTGTGAAGAGATGAAGCAAGATATGGAAGAATTGAAAAAAAAATCGCAAGAAGTCTGGTGAGACAACGATTGTCGAAGATGATTCGGATGGTGATGCCTTCCTGGTACAAGAAGGAAAAGGTGAGCACAATGTTGAAGATTCACAGATTTTAGCCTCTGCCTGTTTATTTCATATTTGTGCAAATAAAGAGTGGTTTAGCAACTACAAGCCTTGTAGTGATGGAGAAGCAGTAGTATTGGCAGATAATCAAAAATTAAGAATTCATGGTATTGGTAGTGAGAAGATTAAAATGCATGATGGCTTTGTGAAGACTTTTGGAGATGTGAGGCATGTGCCGGAGCTTGGAAGAAATTTAATCTCCCTAGGTAGACTTGATTCGAGAGGATGTGGTTTTTCTACCGAGTACAAATCTTCTCAATCAAATAAAGAATAGTCTCCACAATGTCTCTAACTTGCGCCATCTGGCGCCACCTCAAAAGCGCAGGATATTGACCAAGTCTAAACAATGTTCAAACTTGGCCCTTGTCACCATTTTGGTCAACATATCTGCAGGATTCTCCATAGTCAAAATTTTCTGGAGAAGTATCTCCTCTTCTTCAAGAATTTCCCGCACAAAATGATAGCGAACATCAATAGGCTTCGTCCGTGCATGAAAGACTTGATTCTTTGCTAAATGAATAGCACTCTGACTGTCGGAATATATCACAAGTTGTTTCTGACCAACTCCCAAGTCTTTTAGCAACCCATGAAGCTAAATTGCCTCCTTTATAGCTTCTGTAACAGCCATATACTCTTCCTTTATTGTAGACAAAGCCACTATTGACTGTAAAATAGACTTCCCACTAACTGGGGCTTTTTCTAAAGTGAACAAATAGCCCGTTGTCACTCGTCATCTATCCAAATCTCCTGCATAGTCAGAATCACAATATCCAACTATGCTTTGACCAAGTGATTCATCCCACTCAAACACTAAGCCAAAATCTACGGCATCTTTGACATACCGAAAGATCCATTTCACAACTTGCCAATGACCTCTGCCAGGATCATGCATGTATCTGCTCACAACACTAACAACTTGTGAAATATTAGGTCTCGTACACACTATTGCATACATCAAGCTTCCTACTACATTAGCGTATGGGACATTTGCCATATATTCTCGTTCCTCATCAGACTGTGGAGATAACTGGCTAATAAGTTTCAAATGAGGAGCAAGGGGTGTACTTACAGGATTTGACTCTTCATTCATCCCAAAATATTGTAGTACTTTCTTCAAATGCTTCTGTGTCAGCCAAAGCTTGCCTCTCTTTCTGTCCCTAATTATCTCTATGTCGGGAATCTTTTTGGCTTCTCCCAAATCCTTCATCTCGAACTCTTTACTCAATTGAGCCTTTGACTTGTCAGTTTCAACTTGGCTCTTTGCTGCTATCAGCATATCATCAACATATAAGAGTAGGTAGATGTAGGTTCTTTGTTGAAGTCTGCTCAAATACACACAATGGTCGTTTTTGCTTCTTGTGTACTTCTGATCCAACATAAACTTGTAATATCGTTTGTACCACTGTCTAGGTGATTGCTTCAATCCGTACAATGACTTGTCTAGTTTACATATCCAATTTTCTTTACCAGCAGCTTTGTATCCATCTGGCTGAGACATATAGATTTCCTCCTTCAAGTCATCGTGTAAGAACGCGGTCTTCACATCAATTTGAGCTAGCTCTAAATTCAACTGTGCTACCAAGGCCAACAAAATTCTAATGGAGGAAATGTTTAACAACTGGAGAAAATACTTTATTATAACAAATTCCCTCCTTCTGAGCATAGCCTTTAGCCACCATTCTTGCCTTGTAGTGAACATTATTCTTGTCAGGGAAATGATGCGTTATTTTTAGGGAGAAACTCCACAGGCTCCAAGACTAGCTTCTGCTTTTGCTTCTTCTTATCGTGCAACTACTTGTGTAACGTCCTCTTGATCTCCGGATTGACTGCATGAATTGGACTCGATGAAGCACCGCATCTCGTCTTGGGCATCAACCAAAAATCGACAACACCAAATTAAAAAAAAAAACAAAAATCAATTAAAGAAAATAAAACGAAATAAAAGGAAACTAATGCGAAAAGTAAAACCCAAAGTAATCTAGCTGCAATCTCAATAATATTAAAACCGTTTGTTCCCCGGCAACGGCGCCAAGAAGCTTGATGCGTTATTTTTACGCGTGACTTTTCAAATTTATAATTCTTGATCAATTCACTACACGACACACAAATATCTCACGAGTAAACGCAATGATTGTTAACCGCAAGCGTACAATGTACTATGTAGTGTAGTAGTCTAATCAAGGTCGATCCACAGAGCAAGAGAAATAAGTACTATCTAAATCACAACTTATGATTATCTAGGCAAATCAATCAAAGATGGTGTAGGTGATGTCGAAATTAACAGATAAAAAGAAATAAAATTGCAAACTTAATCTATAGTAAAGTTTTATCAATATCTAAAGCAATCTAGGAAATCGGGGTTCACACAATTACTTTCTAGGTTTATTATTCATGGAAATCGATTTCTATGTTGATGTGTGATTGTAGGCAATTGTTTCTAATGTCTTAATCCTCAGCTCTCGCATGTTGAATCAAATATTCAGCAAAGATTACTACCTAGCTCTCGCATAGCCTAGCATCAATACTAAACTCATTAAGCACAAAACAATTAATAAAGTCCTAAGAAACTATCAGCTCTCGCATATTTTTAGCATCAATCAATCTATGTTCTTCTAGGTATCATCATATAAATCATAAAGCTCTCGCATCTTGCAATCAATAAGAATCAATCCAAAGTAGATAGGTAATTCGGCACACATAGATTGAACAATCAACACAATCAATTGAATAAAATCAATTCATAGATAATAAAACCATAGAAGTAATTGGCTACATCCCTAATCCTAGATTAGAGTATTAGTTCCTCATAATAAAATAGCAATCAATCAAAATCTCACAAGAATTCATCAAGTAAACAATTTCACAGAAAGAAAAATGAATAAAAGAGAGAGAGAGGGATCGATTGGCCGATTGGTGTTGGTAGGTGTGGCGTCCACTTCTTGCTCCTCTTGTCTCGCTTTTTGCTGCAATTGGACTGGTGATTTTGTGACTCTGAACCTTCAAACCTTGCTGGAAGGACGTTGAATTGTTGTGGGGAACAACCTTTGAAATTGGATGAGAACTTCGGTACCACCTAGAGGATCCAAAAGAGTAGAAAACCCTAACCCTACTAATATGTGTAACCTAATAACTAACCAATTCGGTAGAGCTTCGCGCTCTGACTTCTGCCTCCTGAATATGTCGACCTAAGGGGTCCTTTTATACTGTCTTTAGTTTGTGGAAGTCGGTGGGGCACTCCTACTTTGAATGGAAATAGAATTCTTGACTTTCACTCCAAGTTGGACTTTTGTCTGTTTTCTGACCCGAAAATTGCAAGCAAATTTATTCCTAGAAGACGTCCGAACTGGGTGTTGGGCTCTTCTACAAAGTTCTAGGTAATTCTCTCAGATTTCTTTTAATATGAAGAACTCTTCAATTGGACTTCTGTAGCTCAAGATATAGACGAAAAACTTGGCCTGGGTTGGCACAGAAAAATCTGCATCCTGGGTTGGATTAAAATAATTATTGCTCCCTGTAGACACATTCAAAAATTATGAAATTTAATCCATAGAAAGGTCTTGAACTCTCATTTTGTCTCCAATTGGTCTCAGTTAATTTTGATGCGTAGAACTCCTGGAATATTCAAAATAGTCGGCTGTGCTCGTTGCAGAAAATTTCCTAAATTGGGTCTGGTTTCCAAACTTGACTAAAAAGCTTCCATTCTTCAATAAAAACTATAAATTCTTGATAAAAATACTTAATAAGCAAAAATGAATTACTAATTGACACAATTCATGAAAACACACAATATAGATTATACATATAATTGACATAGAAAACATAGTAAACGCCATTCAAAACCATCATGAAAACAATAACATTTAGATGTTACCAAATCTCCTCAAACTTAATCTTTGTTTATCCTCAAGCAAACAAAACAAAACAAAACAAATGAGGGTTTTGAAAATTTCCACCTATTCACACAATAAAAAAGAATTCATATCAAGACTTCCAAGATAATCACCAAGAGCTTATGAAAAACATTTAAGATCAAATGCCAAGAAAGAAAGAAAATCTCATGAAAAAGCATCCATGCCATAGTCAGACTTACCCGTACAAGCTTTCACACAAATCATTTAACAAAAATCAACTGCCCATATGCATGTAGAATGAATAGATGTCATGAAAATTTGAAAAGCAAGTCCCATAGGCAAATTCCAGAACTTAACTCCACTATGATGCACATGAAATATGCACAGTTTTAGGCATGATTTTAGATATATTTTCTCTCGATTTATCATGACTATATGCCTTACTTTGCATTATTTCATCATATTCCTTTAAATCCCATCCCTTACTGTATGATTAGTGATTCCAGGTGCATTCTGAAGAATTTTGGAGATTTTATTGGAGAATTCGATGAAACAGCCTCTGGCACAGCATGAGCCTATTTAACAGCCTGTTGTTCATTGCAGAATCAGTGAAAGGCCACGAATCCCCCTCCAATCACAAGTTATCCACTAGATTTCAACACCTTTTCCTTGATCCACGAAGCCATCACGCCACAGAAAAATGGGAAGAAATCGCATATAGCCTCAGGCACAGGCCCAGCACAGGCTCAGCCTGTGGAATCTGCAGATGACTAGAACGCGAAGATAAGAATATTAAACTCAGCCACTTGCAGAGCTTCACCACTTGTAGAACTTTCAACTTTGCAATCATGACCTGAGCGACTCAGAAGACTTTAAGCATGGGAAAGAGGGGATAATCATCAAACCCAAAGAATTTAACAATTAAAGAACCATTATTCTCCCCCTAAGTCTTCTAAAAATCTGCAGATTTGCAGATTTCACCCATTCGGCACACCTCCCATGGTACCTTATCTCGAGAAGCAAGATGGGCAACTGAAGCTCAACTTGCCCAACTGCTATACCTTCCAGCACGTGGGAGAGAAGAGAAGAGAGGAATCTGCACCATAAAAGAGGAGAAAGGAAGAACAGACATCGAACTAAACCCTCGATCAACACCATAACTTGCAGAAGTTCTTGGAATAAAGGGTTCAAGGGAAAACACGATTCTGCAGCGTTTTTTGGGCAGAAATCGTGTTGTCCCTAACCTTCAGAATTGTACCAAACATTATGCTACCTTTAATTTCTTTTTTTTTTTTCTGTAACCTTGATTATGAACTAAAACAACCCCTCTTAGGTTGAAGGGGTGAAGCATGTCTCTGTTCTTAGTGCAATAAATTGCCCTTCATATGTTTTTAACGGTTTTTTTTTTGGTTGTTGCAAACACGCTCCATGTTTGAGTCTTGATCAAATCCATACATGATTATAGGTAGCTAGGTGAAGGATCGAAAGGAGAAACCGTAGTTGCTGGAACAACAACAACCAACCCTTAGCTCTTAGTTTCGAAAGAAATTAGGAACTAATTGAGGAATTAGCCTCAACACCAATTCTAAATCCCCTTGGTTTGACCGATGCGAAAGCATTAGGATGAGTGAGAACTTTGGTAGGAACCTGTGAGTGAAAACAAATGGGTTCAGTACAGATTGAGAGCGCCTGCAAGAACCAATCTGTGTAATTGACCTTGTGTTCTCGCCAGGCTCAGTCACGGACTCAACACTATCTCAGCCTGTTGCAGTATAGTCAAGAAAATGACACCATTTTTAATCTGATTCTTGATTGATTATTGAGCAGTCTATCTTAATTCTAGTAGCAGCTTGGTGAAGGACCGAAAAGAGAAGCCAAGTGATCTTGACCAACAACAATCAGCCTTCACTCCCTAGCCGTTCGAAAGAAGATAGGGAGAGACTGTGGGTAATTAGCACCAACACCAACTTCACCTCTAAGTGGACGTCTACTCTAGTGACGGGGGGTAGACGGAAGCTTAGAGAACTATCAATAAGATCGAAAGGCGTTGGTAGTACCTTAGGTTGGGAGCCCCTTCAAGACATTTTATTAAACACAGGGCATCACACAGGCCCAGTCTGTGATGATGCTGTTGAGCAATTTAGAGTGTAAAGGCGAGACATGTGAATCCCCGGATGCCTAAGATTTCACCAAACCTGATTCTCACCTACTTCAACACTGCTATTACTTTTATTCTCTTGCTTAATTCGATTTTCGATTGACACTCACCCCATAATCCGTTTTTGTTTAATTGTCTCCAGCCTAATTTGTCTTAGGTAAGGAGTAACATACTCATCCCAGTCCCTGTGGATACGACCTTGATAGAGTACTACAACTACCCTGTGCGCTTGCAGGATTAACCTGTGACAGTAGAGAACTGCCCTACCAAGTTCTTGGCACCGTTGCTGGGGACTGGCGCTTGATTCTATTGCTTTTCATATCTGATTTATTAGGCTTTTTATTACTTACCCCTTTTCTTTTACTAGTTTGAAGTTTTCAGGTGGTGCATGCCCCAAACTAGGAGCAAGTAACCAGGTCTATTCTTCCACCAGGAGATCGAAAAGACAACCCACCAGATTTGCAAACAAAAGCAACAAAGCATGGCAGACAGACCCAACGAAGGAGCGCACCAGCGCATTGAACAGGCTCAGCCTGTTCGACCCTACATCCCCATGTCCCAGCTCCTACAACCACGAACCACCATCATCCACAACAGTATAGCCATTCCAGATGTAGATGCTCCATATGAGATTAGAACCAACTTGCTGAGCATGCTGGAGAGGCGCACCTTTGGAGGCACCCCCTCTGAAGATCCAAACTCGCACTTGCGAAACTTCCTGCGAGTGTGCAGCACAGTGAACATAGCAGGGATGACCAAGGAGCAGCTATACATGAGAGTGTTCCCATTCTTACTCAAAGATGCGGCATTCGAATGGCTCAACAACCATGAAGCAGGCCATTTCACTGACTGGGACAGTCTAGTCAGAGCTTTCTTGAAGGAGTACCATCCCTCAAGTAAAGCTGCAAGTTTAAGGCAGCAGCTCATTGGTTTCTCTCAATCCTATGATGAATCAATTCGAGATGCTTGGGAGCATTTCAAGGGATTACTCAGAAGATGCCCAAACCACCGAATTGATGAGGCCATACAGCTAGAACAATTCTATTGTGGCCTATGTGATGAAGATCAGAACACCTTGGACAAGATGGCCAATGGTGCATTCTTGGACAAGGATTATAATGATGGAGCAGCCATTCTGGAGGCGTTGTCCAAGAGAAAGACCCAAGTCAGGGGAGTCAAATCCTCTGGAGTAATTGGTGTAGACAGAGTAACTAAGCTTGAGGCAAAGATAGAAGCCCCTAGGAAGCAACTAGGTGCTACTGAAGTCAAGACAGCCTCAGCCACAGCCCTAGACTGTGAAGGCTATAGAGGACCTCACGGTACATCCAGTTGCCCACTTTTTACAGAATGCGATTTTGAGTAAGCTCACTACATCCAGCAGAAGCAGGGCCCATATGGAAACACTTATAATCCATCCTGGAGAAACCATCCAAACTTCTCTTGGAAAGGACCAGCCGAGGAGAGGATTCCACAACAAGCCCAGTACCAGAGACAGAACCAGGGAGGACAGCCACAGTACCAAAGGCAAGGTCAAAGAGGACAGTAAGACAACAATACCGACATGATGACCATGCTGCAGTCCATCCTAGAGAAACATAACAAAATAAGCGAGGAGATCAACCAACTCAAATCCCACAACAGAATCCTCAAAAATTATATTGCCCAACAAGCCTCCATGTCTACTAGCCAACAAGGAGCTCTCCTAGAAAAACCAATAGAGAACCCAAGAAATGATCATGTCAAGGCTGTGACATTTCGTAGTGGGAAGGAGTTGAGAGACACAGTACCAAAATCGCCTCAGACTGAAGAGCAACAAGCACCAACATCTAGTTCTGGACAGACAGTGTAGGCACAGACTGAGTCCGTGTCTGAGCCTGTTCCTGGGGCTGTGAGCACAAGAAGAGCTCAGAAGCAGCCTCAAACCGTTCTGCCTTATCAACCTCCGCTCCCATACCTAGAGGTGTACCACAAATCCAAACTGGAGAAGCAATTCCGTAAGTTTAAGGAAATGCTAAGTAAGTTATATGTCAATGCGCCCTTTAGTGATGTGGTTACACAAATGCCTTCATATGCTAAATTCCTTAAGGATATTCTGACGAAGAAGAGAACTATTGATGACATTGAGACTGTAGCCATGACAGCCCAGGGAAGCGCTCTTATTCAACACCATCCACCCAGAAAGTGTTCAGACCCAGTCCCTTGCAACATCGGGGACAGTAAAATTGAAGGAGCCCTGTGTCATCTAGAGGCTAGTGTAAGCTTGCTACCACTCTCCATCACTCAGAATATGAATATTGGAGACATAAAATCCACAAGGATGACCATCCAGCTTGCTGATCATGAACATGACCGAGGATGTTCTAGTGAAGGTCAGTAATTTCTTCATCCCTCTAGACTTCGTAGTGATGAACATGACCGAGGATGAGAAGATGCCCATCATCTTGGGGCGACCTTTCTTAGCCACAGCAGGGGCCATGATCGACTGTGCCAATGGAACGCTGACTTTCTGACTTGGTGAAGAAATAGTGGAGTTCAATGTTCACAAGGCGCAAAGGAATGAATTCGGAGTAGGACAGTGCTACATGGTAGATGTTGTGCCAGACCCTATTGATGTGCTTTTCAAGGCATCCCAACTCATTGAGACACATGAAGATGAGCTGCTGGATTGCTTAGTCAATGGACTCATCGAGGGAGACGAGACAACCCTAAAAGAGGTAGAAAAGTTTCTGGCAGAAGAAACAGTACCAGAAATTGACGCACCGGCCCAAGCTGTAGAACAACAGACTGATGCTGTTGCTGAGCCTGTAACTGACGCGGTCTCAGAGTCTGTTACAGTACCTGCGGAATCTGAACTTGCAACGGAGGCACCAAGGGTAGAAATGAAATCTCTACCACCCAACCTGAGGTATATCTACTTAAACCCTAAAGCCTCTTCATTTCCCATTATTATTGGAGCTGACCTTTCACAGGAGGAAGAGGACAAGGTACGCACTGTAGTCAACAAACACCGAAAGGCAGTAGGCTACACCATTAACGATCTTACAAGTATCAGCCCTAACCTTTGCATGCATCGTATTCTTTTAGAAGAAGGCAGCAAACCCATAATATAACCAGAAAGAAGATTAAATGCAAACATTAAAGAAGTGGTTAAAAAGGAAATCTTGAAACTATTAGATGCTGGGATAATTTATCCAATTTCAGATAGTCCTTGGGTAAGTGTCATGCATGTAGTTCCTAAGAAGGGAGGAATGACAGTTATGAAAAATGAAAGGGAAGAACTCATACCAACTAGGACTGTCAAGGGCTGGAGAATGTGTATAGACTATAGGAACCTTAACAAGGCTACTAGAAAAGACCATTTTCCTTTGCCATTCATTAATCAAATGTTAGAGAGTCTTTCCAAGCACACGCATTTTCGCTACTTGGATGGATACTTTGGATTCTTCCAGATCCCGATCCACCTAAGCGATCAGGAAAAAACAACATTTACATGCCCTTATGGCACATTTGCAAATAGGCGCATGCCATTCGGTTTATGCAACGCCCCTGCCACATTTCAGCGTTGTATGATGGCCATATTCCATGACCTGATAGAGCATATAATGGAGGTATTCATGGACGATTTTTCTGTCTTTGGCACTTCTTTCAATATTTGTCTGGATAACCTTGAAACAGTGCTAGCATGGTGTGAGGCTGTGTAACCTTGTTCTCAATTGGGAAAAATGTCATTTCATGGTGACTGAAGGAATTGTCCTTGGGCACAAAATTTCAGGACGAGGTATTGAGGTAGACCAAGCCAAAATTGATATAATTGAAAAACTTCCACCTCCCAATTCTGTTAAGGCAATTCGAGCTTTCCTTGGTCATGTTGGTTTTTATAGGCGCTTTATTAAGGACTTCTCAAAGATTGCAAAACCTTTGACGAATCTCCTTAGTAAGGATACCGAATTTGTATTTGATGAATCTTGTTTAGATGCTTTCCATAGGATCAAAACAGCATTGACCACAACCCAATCATTCAGCCCCTAGATTGGACCCAACCTTTTGAGATCATGTATGATGCCAGTGACCATGCTGTAGGGGCAGTGCTTGGACAAAGGAAGGACAACAAACTCCATGCCAGCCGTACTCTGGATGAGGCACAAGTCAATTACGCCACAATTGAAAAGGAACTCTTGGCAGTAGTCTTTGCCATTGGGAAATTTTGGGCATACCTGCTAGGTTCCAAGGTCATCATACACACCGACCACTCATCCCTGAACTACCTGCTAACAAAGAAGGAAACCAAGCAAAGACTCCTGAGATGGATACTCCAACTTCAGGAATTTGACTTGGAAATCTGCGATAATAAGGGTACAGAGAATGTAGTAACTGACCACTTATCCATACTACCCCTAGAACACATGCCAAGAGAGGACATGCCCATTGATGACCACCACCCAGATGACAGCTTCATCGCAACCATCCACAGTGTCACTCACAGGCTCATGCCGTCGTATGCAGAAATTGTCAATTTCTTAGCCTGTGGAGCACTCCCACCTGATCTGAGCTATTCTCAGCGAAAGAAGTTCTTCTCTGATATAAAGAACTACCTCTGGGATGAACCCTTACTATTTAGAAGGTGTGGGGATGGGATGATCAGAAGATGTATTCCTGAAGAAGAAGTGGCACAGGTCCTACATGGTTGCCACAATGCATAGTACGGAGGACACCATGGTGCAACCAGGACAGCCTCAAAAGTCTTACAAGCTGGCCTATATTGGCCTACTTTGTTCAAGGATGCGCGCAATTGGGTGATAGCCTGCAAGGAATGCCAACAAATAGGGAACCTCTCAAGGAGGCAAGAAATGCCACAGCAGGGCATACTAGAGGTAGAGCTGTTTGACGTTTGGGGGATTGACTTCATGGGACCATTCCCAAGTTCATATGGGAACAACTACATCTTGGTGGCTATGGATTGTGTTTCCAAATGGGTTGAGGCTGTTCCCTCCCCAACAAATGATGCCAGGGTAGTGACACGGTTCTTGAAGAAAAACATCTTCACTCGGTTTGGCACACCCAGAGCCATAATCAATGATGGTGGCACCCATTTTTGCAATAGGCAATTTGAAGCTCTCCTGAGGAAGTATGGAATCAGACACAAAGTGGCCACTCCCTACCATCCTCAGACAAGTGGCCAAGTCGAGGTGACAAATACGGAGATCAAGCAAATTTTGGAGAAGACAGTGGGACCATCACGCAAGGATTGGGCAGTGAAGCTTGATGATGCTCTTTGAACATACTGCACAGCTTACAAAGCACCCATAGGCACCACACCATATCGCCTCGTCTTTGAAAAAGGTTGCCACCTACCTGTGGAACTTGAGCACAAGGCATATTGGGCCATTAAGGCACTAAACTTTGATACACAGGCAGTAGAAGAGCAGAGGCTGTTGCAGCTCAATGAATTAGACGAGCTAAGGCTGGAAGCATATGAGAATGCCAAACTATACCAGGAAAAGACAAAGAAGTGGCATGACAGCAGGATCCAGCCCAAGCAATTTAAGAAAGGTGACCAAATTCTTCTTTGCAACTCTCGCCTGAAGCTATTCCCTGGAAAGTTTCGATCAAGATGGTCTAGATCTTTCACTGTGTCACACTGTTACCCAATGGAGCAGTAGAGATCTACAATGACCAGATACATCCGTTCAAGGTAAATGGATACAGGCTGAAGCTGTATCACACAAGAGCCAATGAATATCAAGAGACTCAATTGCTCCATGATCCACCTCCCAGCTAGCAAGATGGGGAGGTGTCCAGCTAAAAGACGTAAAAGAAGCACCACTTGGGCAACCTCCAAGTGTGGTAATTTTCAATTTTCTTTCCTTTACTTTCTTTCAAGTTTGTTTTGTTTTTCCTTTGCGTGTTTTCTTTTGTTTTTGTTAGGTGCTGTAAATTTGAGGAAAGGAATCATCAAGTCAGAAATTCGTTAAGGAAGTTCCTCTTTACCCTTTTTAAATAGCCAGCTTCAACAAATTTTTGCAAAAAGGAGTATTTTGACACTACACAGGCTCACCACAGCCCCATCACAGACTGAGCCTATGTCGAACTTCCACACTAATCTAACAACTCATTTAGACGATTTCTCGCACTTAGGGGATAAATAATGATAGGGAGCCTCGAACAAAACGATAGGGGTAGAGTCTTGCTGAATATAAGGAACAAATTTTTCCTTGTAAACAATGTCAATACCAAGGCATAGCTTGTGGCCCTGTAGTCACAAACAGGCTCAGCCTGTTTCGGCTACAGTTCCCAGTGCAAAAAGAGGAACAGGAAAAATTTGTCTCACACGCTAAATAAAATCTGCCCAACACAATTATCCCCCCTTACCAACGTGTCATTCATGTAAATAGACACAACCCAAATTCTGAAAAACGGGGCACACATACATATGAATGGGCGGCAACAATCATTACCCAATAGACCTAACTCTTCACTTTCCTACCCCTTCACCATCCCTCACTCCTGTTCATTGGCTTTAAAAAGAAAACCCTTGCTCTTACCTTTTCACTTCATCTTCTTCCTTTCACCTACCCACTGCTGCAAACCCTAAAAAACCAAAAATTGCTCCCTTCACCATCATGGCCGGCGACAACAAAAACAGCCCACCCATAACCCCTCCTTCTTCCCCAACCCGACCTAACCCTAATCTCCCACCCCTCTACCCCACTGGAACCTACACCATCAACTGCCCACTCTTCCACTCCATCCAACGTAACCTGCCAATACATCCCCCACCACTGCAACTACACCTAGACCTACCTTCCCTCCAATTCCTCATTAGTGAGTACGCTTGCCTTTACCCACCACAAAACGCCCAACCCCCATCCCTTCTCGCCCTCCCTGCACCAACCACAGAAACCACAGCCACCATACCCGACACCTCTCAAACCACACCATCCACGACACGAACAACCCCACTCACCCATTACACCCGCCGTCCTCGTACCCAACTCACAATCCCTGGCGGCGGGATTGACGTAAACCTAGACCCCCTCCAGAAATCGAAACCACCACCACCGCTGAAGTGCGCCCCAAAAAGCGCACCGCCATCCCCGAATCCGAAATCATCGATATGACGGTGGACCCACCCCCAGAATCATCCACCGCCGCCCTCTCACCAACCTCCTCAACGTGGCAAGGGCACTGACCAGGGCACCGCCAGCACCACCTCAGCCACCATCTGGGAAGAAAAGGCCCAGAAACTAACTTTCCCCTGATCCTGCAGCACAGAACTAGTCTAGACTAACCCCACTACCCATAGTTAGACTTTCAGTTTAGGGTATTTTTGTGTCAATATAACTTAGCCTAGACCTTATATCTTTTGTTTTCGGCAGTGTATTTCTTTGCATCATGTTTTTGTTTTGCTTTTGCAGTGAGGACACTACAAGTTTTTCAATTTGGGGTATTTTAGGGTGCAATTATGCTATGTACTTTCTAGTGTTCATGTAATGCAATTTCAATTTTTATCTATTTTCACTTTGCTTCTCCCAATGTGAGCTTGTCCTTATATTTATGCACTCTCTCTTGTTCCATTTAAATTCTACTCAAGACCCTATTCTTATGACTTGTCTTATTTTTTTCCAAAACAAGCAAAACAGGAATAATCAAGCAACTGCATTCCATGAACTCTGTCGAAAGAAGGACCATGTTAAAGAATTTTTCTGAATGAAACAGGCTCAGCCTGTTTACCTTAGAACAGGCCCTTACCTTTGACAGGACGAAATCTCAAGTAAAGTCTACGAGCAAAAAAAGGATCTAGGCCATCTTTGGCACAACTACAGACCACACAGAACCACACCCCTCTCATCGAACCCTTGCAAACCCATTTGAGCCAATCAAGATGGCCCCTATTTCATTCAATTACCCTGCACAGTCCACCGTCAACTATTTGCAGCCATAAGCAGGGGCCATCCGTGTCTAAGGGCACAAAACTCCTTCAAACAGCCTCACCGTGTCAATGAGCCTATGAGCAAGAATTGATAAAGATTAGAAAAAGAGATGACCTATACTCAGCCAGTGCAGAAAACAAAACGCCACCAGATGCACAAACTCCATCCTCCCATTGAAAAAGAAAAAGAAAATGAAAAACATATGGGAAGAAGAAAAAAAGAAAAGAAAAAAAAAAGAAAGGGAGAAAGGACAAAGGCGACATCTCAAGAATCATACTCCACCTGGGAATGCAAATCCAATTCATCTGTTGGAGTCAGTGGTTACATCAAGAGTGGCTGAAGCATTGGGACACAGTTACTGAATAGCGTGAGACCGCAGAAAAAACAAGGTCAAACAGCCTCTACACTGTCTCATGCTTTTCATAAATAAAGTTCACAAGCCATTAACCTTTGCAAAAACCATCCACCTTTCTTTAACAACCCTCACCCAGCCTCAATACAACTCGGATAAAGTTCAAGTGATCCTGCTTGATGACTTATGCACATTAGTGGAGACAAGAGGTAATGGGTCTGCATATGAGGTATTGTTCTTCGCTTTTCAATCTTTAACTGAATCCCTCGAATGACAGAAGGAATGGAGGCCAATTGCGAAATTATTCCTGTGATTTTTATGATAAAAACTACTGACAAGGAATTTGGTTAGAATCGAATGCAGTATTGAAGAAAAATAAGAGGATGCCTGAAATGGGACATCACAAGGGAGAAACCTAGTGAAAATCTGATGCTTTGAAATTGTCTTTACTTTCTTTTCTTTACTTTCTTTCAAATTCATGCCTTCTTTTCTCTTTTGATTGCTTGAGGACAAGCAAAATCTTCAGTTTGGGGTATTTTGAAGCACATGAAATACGCATAGTTTTAGGCATGATTTTAGATATATTTTCTCTCGATTTATCATGACTATATGCCTTACTTTGCATTATTTCATCATATTCCCTTAAATCCCATCCCTTACTGTATGATTAGTGATTCCAGGTGCATTCTGAAGAATTTTGGAGATTTTGTTGGAGAATTCGATGAAACAGCCTCTGGCACAACATGAGCCTATTTGACAGCCTGTTGTTCATTGCAGAATCAGTGAAAGGCTACGAATCCCCCTCCAATCACAAGTTATCCACTGGATTTCACCACCTTTGCCTTGATCCACGAAGCCATCACGCCACTCCACCAATCTCAAAAAGAGCTGAATTCAATTGCACAGAAAAATGGGAAGAAATTGCATACAGCCTCAGGCATAGGTAGACCTGGCAATTCGTGTTGTCCTGTCGGGTTCGTGTCGGGTTGAACAGGTAATCGGGTTCTAAATCTTCAACCCGACCCGACCCATTTAATAATCGTGTCGTGTCGTGTCCAACCCGTTTATTATCGTGTCGGGTTCGGGTTGACCCGCGGGTTACCTATTAAGTCTAACAAGCCTAAAAATGAGTTTGAAATTTTTCTATTTTGCGTATTTTTAAGCAAATAGGCATATAATTAGTTTTTTTCATATATTAAATAAAATTATAAATTGTAGAATCAAAATATAATAATATTTTAAAGCATTTATAGAAGTATTTTTGGATAATTTTAGTAACTTTAGCCTTAAATATTAAATAAGTCTTATATTAAATCAGTAAAATATCTATACCCTAAATTTAATCGGGTCATAAACAGGTACCTATCGGGTTGGCGGGTCAACCCGCTACCTGACCTGCTAATTTTCGTGTCGTGTCGGGTCGACCCATTTAACTAAACGGGTTAGAAATCTCTGACCTATACCTGCTAATTTCGTGTCGGGTTCGTGTCGGGTTGTCGTGTCAATACCCGTTTTGCCAGGTTTAGGCATAGGCCTAACGTAGGCTCAGCCTATGGAATTTGCAGATGACCAGAACGCGAAGATAAGAATATTAAACTCAGCCACTTACAGAGCTTCACCACTTCCAGAACTTTCAACTTTGCAACCATGACCTGAGCGACTCAAAAGACTTTAAGCATGAGAAAGAGGGGATAATCATCACACCCAAAGAATTTAACAATTATAGAACCATTATCCTCCCCCTAAGTCTATTAAAAATATGTAGATTTGCAGATTTCACCCATTCGGCACACCTCCCATGGTGCCTTATCTCGAGAAGCAAGATGGGCAACTAAAGCTCAACTTGCCCAACTGCTATACCTTCCAGCACGTGGGAGAGAAGAGAAGAGAGGAATCTGCACCATAAAAGAGAAGGAGAAAGGAAGAACAGACATCGAACTGAACCCTCGATCAACACCATAACTTGCAGAAGTTTTTGGAACAAAGGGTTCAAGGGAAAACACGATTCTGCAGCCTTTTCTGGGCAGAAATCGTGTTGTCCCTAACCTCCAGAATTGTTTCAAACATTATACTACCTTTAATTTCTTTTTTTTTTCTGTAACCTTGATTATGAACTAAAACAACCCCTCTTAGGTTGAAGGGATGAAGCATGTCTCTGTTCTTAGTGCAATAAATTGCCCTTCATATGTTCTTAACCGTTTTTCTTGTTTGGTTGTTGCAAAATCGCTCCATGTTTGAGTCTCTATCAAACCCATACATGATTATAGGTAGCTAGGTGAAGGACCGAAAGGAGAAACCGTATTTGCTGGAACAACAACAACCAACCCTTAGCTCTTAATTTCGAAAGAAATTAGGAACTAATTGAGGAATTAGCCTCAACACCAATTCTTATTCCCCTTAGTTTGTCCGATGAAAAAGCATTAGGATGAGTGAGAACTTTGGGAGGAACCTGTGAGTGAAAACAAATAGGTTCAGTATAGGTTGAGAGTGCCTGCAAGAACCATTCTGTGTAATTGACCTTGTGTTTTCGACAAGATCAGCCACAGGCTCAGTCACGGACTCAGCACTGTCTCAGTCTATTGCAGCATAGTTAAGAAAATGACACCACTTTTAATCTGATTCTTGATTGATTATTAAGCAATCTATCTTAAATCTAGTAGCAGCTTGGTGAAGGACCGAAAGGAGAAGCCAAGTGAGCTTGACCAACAACAATCAGCCTTCACTCCCTAGCCGTTCGAAAGAAGATAGGGAGAGACTGTGGGTAATTAGCACCAACACCAACTTCACCTCTAAGTGGACGTCTACTCTAGTGACGGGGGGTAGATGGAAGCTTAGAGAACTATCAATAAGATCGAAAGTCGTTGGTAGTACCTTAGGTTGGAAGCCCCTTCAAGACATCTTATTAAACACACGGCGTCACACAGGCCCAGCCTGTCATGATGTTGTTGAGCAATTTATAGCATAAAGGCGAGACATGTGAATCCCCGGATGCCTAAGATTTCACCAAACCTGATTCTCACCTACTTGAACCCTGCTATTACTTTTATTCTCTTGCTTAATTCGAATTCCGATTGACACTCACCCCATAATCCGTTTTTGTTTAATTATCTCAAGCCTAATTTTCGTAGGTAAAGAGTAACAGACTCATCCCAGTCCCTGTGGATACGACCTTGATAGAGTATTATAACTACCCTGTGCGCTTGCAGGATTAATCTGTGACAGTAGAGAACTGCCCTACCGCACTATTATAAATAAACACTCTCAAAAAGATCAATAGGACTTTACAAAGGGTTGTAATAGGGTCTTAGGTAAAGGTTGATCAAAGAAAAGGTATATAGGGAAATCAAAGTTCAAAAATTCACTTAAGAAAAGACTGCAATATGCATTATCAAGAGATTGAAAAAATATAAAAAAGTGCAAGTCTTGAAGTAACATCTATCATGTGATCATTAAAAGAAATTCAACTTGTTTCAGGAACTATTAATTGCGCATTTTTCATCTTTTTTTTTTGGATTTTCTATTTTTGAATTTTTTTTTTGAATCGACTTTGTCGATTTTTTCTTTTTTATGTTTTTTTTCTTCGCTTGTCATTCCATAACATACATGAAACAATTGATAGTGCAAACATTTTCAATGCGTAGACTTTCTTGGATGTGAAAAATCCGGTACAATTGTACTTATCGTAGAAAAGATCTTGATAAAAACATAGAACAAAAATCTCTTAAGAAACTTTGAAAAATATGGGTATGGATAATGAAAGAAAAGAATGGTAGCCATAAGGTTTCAATGGGATAAAGGCGGATAAATGTGGGTAAAGAAAGAAAAAATTAGTTACCATGATTTAGGCTCAAAAGGATTAAACAAGGGATAATGATAAAGGGTTGGTTTTTTATTGGCTTATTGGTTTAAACAAAGAATGCCTAAATCATCTCCTTTATTGAGCATCTATGAGAAAAAATTGCTTTGAAAAGTTTTGAAAACTTGTTATAGGACATATTTGTTGACGTCAAAAATTTTGAAAAATAATGCATTGGGTGTCGAAAAATGCTAAGAAAAGAATGCTAGAACTTGCATGAATTCATCACAACTAAACATGAACACAAGATCAATCAAAAATCAAACTTCTTGCATATAGAAGAAAAAGATTTCAAAAACTCAAAGTAACTCTTGGTCATCCATCAACAAAATCATTTTGATCATAGAATGGTGGGTTTGAAAACAATTTGAAAAACAAAGAAAAATCTTTTTGGTATTTTTCGAATTTTTTTTATTTTTATCGATTTTGGAAATTCTTTTATAATTGAAATATGATTTTGAAAATAATTTTGAAAACAATTTGAAAAATAATGTTGAAAAACAATTTTGAAAAAGGTATTGGCTTTTTACTAAGTAATCTAGAATCAAAAATATGCATACTCAATATATTAAAGTGAAAAACATGCTCGTTATTGACACTAAACAAAAACAAACAAACAAATTGCAAAGAAATTTGTTCCCCCTCCATAAACTTAAATCGGACAATATCCTCCTTGGCCAAGAAAGAAAAGAAACAAAGGATAGAAAGATAGGCACATAGGAGAGGCACTGTCACGCCCCGCCATGGGCATGACCGGCTAGGTGCCAAGAGCACCAGCGGGCGTGCCATTGGCACCCTCAGGCCTAGCCTTATCACGGGCAGAAGTTAGCCCGACAGAAACACGCAACACAGCTCAATATTAATATGAAGTACAAAGGTAAGAATACTTATATATACATATACAGCCACTCAAATTCCGCACCAAGTTACAAAATTTTGGCTACAACCAAGGGGCACCATCTATTCATCACAAGCTCTTTTATTTCACATAGAAAGTTTGAAGCCAAGCTAGCTGTATACCCATCATCTACTGGTTCTGATCGTTCGAACCTTCCCACACCGGTCTATTAGTCTCTCCCTGACCTGAAAAGAAAGGGGTGGAAAGGGGGGTGAGTCCACGGCTCAGCAAGAGAATGTGCATACAAGCGATGAAATGCTTAATGCATGCAATGCTCAACAAAGCATCATATCACCGTGATCGGCACACGGGTAAGCCATGGATCGAGCTAAGGGCCTACTTGCTAGGCTTGGTATCCCTCTGCCCATAATGTCTCCTTAACCCATAGCCCTACATACAGGGCTAACCGAATGAGTCATGGAAGTGCTCATGACTTGCTACCAACCCTCGCACAGCGCCCAATAGCTCAACTCCAACCATGTTTGCCAATTCCACATTGGCCCTTTCCATTAGTTTGCCAACTCCACGTTGGCCCTTTTCAAATGAGATGCATACGCAATTGATGGGTGCAAATGAATATGAATGCACATGCACTGCCCCACCTTGGGCATTCCATAAACCAACATTCATAAAGCCACAAGCATCACAGGATTTCCAATACCAACAATAGGGCCTCTGCCCAGCACACACACACAAGCATCCAACACAAGCATACACACTACTTACACAATCCTAGGCCTATCCTCTTCCTTTCTCAAGCCTTGGTTACCAGCATCTGTTCAACACACATTTATACACAGAAAGTTAGTTTGACAAGCTCAAACAAACCTTAGGGTGCAATACATAAAATCTAGAGAGACACCCTGCCCACTGGCGCGCTAATTGGCGCACTCACTAGCTAACCCTAACCAATTGCCCTTCCCAGGACCAATCGGTTCCATCTATGCACCAACAACAGTATATTGGTGCGCTATCAACCCAGTTAACTACCCACAGAAGCCAACGGGTTAGCTTTAGGGCTACTAACACCACACAGGGGGCCAATTGGCCAACAATCGAGCCAACTGCGCACCACACCCAAACCTATCCATCAATATCGCTTTCCAAGACCTAGTGATCAGCAGAGAACACGTTTGTGCCCTCAACTCAATCAATTGGCGCACTATATAACCAATTAGCTCACTAGGCAGACCAATTAGCACCGGAAATGCAAAATTAACCAACCCAAGCTTACCCTCTCTTCTCTTATGTGCAGGAACTTCAGAGAACTTGTAAAATATTGAGTTTCTTCCCCCTTCAGAGCAGATCACGAACTTGGGCTGAAAGGGGTGGCTGAGGTGCTTGCTTAGCTACTTAAGGGCTTAAGCAAGTAGCTTAGTCAGCAGCCACTTGCACCCCCCTTTAGCCCAGCAACTACCACCTGTCCAGTCCCCTTTCCACCTCCTGCTCCCTTTTCTGATCCATTCACTTAAGCCTCACATTAAAATCTTAACCCCTTATTAACCTTACTAATCGGGTACTTAGCACTTAATTAACGACTACTAGGAACAACCACCTTAATTAGTGCACCACTTTCAGAATTTTTTTTTGCTCACATTCACATCAAGTAAACATTATGCAAGCTAGCAAGTACAGGTTATCACAGCACCCCCCCTTATTAAAATTCGTCCCGAATTTACCTGGAAACAAATGAGGGTATTTGTCGATCATTTCTCGTTCTAGCTCCCATGTCGTCTCCCTCCCTGAGGCATCTTCCCAAACAACTTTCTTTGAAGCCACTTCTTTGTTACGTAGCCTGCGAACTTGTCTATCGATGACCTCGATAGGCTGTGCTTCGTAGGTCATTTCCTCCCCTAACTGAACTTCTTGTAGTGCCAAAACATGTGATGGGTCCGATAGGTATTTCCGCAGCTTAGATACATGGAATACTGGGTGAAACTGTGATAGATTTGGTGGCAATGCTAATCGATATGCCACCGGGCCAACTCTCTCAAGTATCTCAAAGGGGCCGTTATATCTGGGACTTAATTTTCCTTTCTTCCCAAACCGCATAATTCTCTTTGTGGGTGACACCTTTAGGAAAACCATATCCCCAACTGAAAATTCTAAGTCCCGCCTCCTATTGTCCGCGTAAGATTTCTGTCTACTTTGGGCAGCAGCCAGATTCTCACGGGCAATTTTCACCTTTTCGGTTTGTTGTCGACAATTTCAGGACCAAGCAACTTCCTTACACCTACCTCATTCCAACAAACCGGCGTACGGCATCTCCGCCCATACAATGCTTCGTATGGTGCCATACCAATGCTAGATTGGTAACTATTGTTGTAAGCAAATTCCACTAATGGAAGGTACCTACTCCAACTGTCCCCGTAACTCAGCACACATGCCCGCAGCAAATCCTCCAATGTCTGTATCACTCGCTCACTTTGGCCATCAATCTGCGGGTGGAAGGCCGTACTTAAGTCTAACCGTGTCCCCATCGCTTCTTGGAAGCTACGCCAAAACCTGGATGTAAATTGGGATCCCCGATCAGAAACTATCGAAATTGGTACTCCATGTAACCTTACAGTATCATCAACAAAAATCTGTGCCAACTTTGCAAAGTTATAGGTGCTCTTCACCGGTAAGAAATGTGCAGACTTGGTCAGTCTGTCTACCACCACCCAAATAGCATCAAATCCCCCAGCAACCTTAGGTAATCCACTAATAAAATCCATGGTGATCCTTTCCCATTTCCACTCTGGGATAGGTAGAGGTTGAAGTAACCCGGGTACCTTTTGGTGCTCTCCTTTTACCTGTTGGAAAATGAGGCACTTAGCCACATACTCAGCCACATCCCGTTTCATGTTATTCCACCAATAATGTTGTTTAAGACCATGGTACATTTTGGTGGATCCCGGGTGCATAGTTTACCTGGTCTGATGCGCTTCATCCATGAGTCTGTTACGGAGATTCTCAATGTTGGGGACGTACATCCTTGTGCCAAATCTCAAGATGCCATCATCAGTGACACTGAACCCCATCAATTCACCTCGAGTCACCCTTTCCTTCCATACTTTTGTTTCTGGATCGTCATTCTGTGCCTTAGTGATTTCATCATTCAGGATAGAACGTACCTGATAGTGAGCTAACAGTGAGCCCATCTCAATAACAGCACAATGTAGCCCTTGGTCCAATAATGCATGCCACGCCTCAATAGCAGGCCTTCTGACCACAGTAAGGTGCGCTAAACTCCCAACTGACTTCCGGCTTAATGCATCAGCAACTACGTTAGCTTTCCCGGGATGGTATTTAATAACACAATCATAATCCTTTAGCAACTCAATCCATCTTCGCTGCCTCAGGTTTAGATCCCTTTGCTCCTGAATATACTTTAAACTTTTGTGATCCGTGTAAATTTCACACGGCTTACCATAAAGATAGTGCCTCCAGATTTTTAGAGCAAAAACTACCGCAGCCATTTCAAGATCACGCACTGGGTAATTTTTCTCATTCTTCTTAAGCTTTCGGGATGCATAGGCAATTACTCTACCTCCTTGCATCAGAACACAACCTAACCCAACTCGTGATGCATCACAATACACCGTAAACATTTCTCCTTCCTTAGGCAGTGCAAGTATCAGTGCTGTTGTTAACCTGTGCTTCAACTCCTGGAAGCATTTCTCACACTCTTCTGTCCATAAAAATGGAATTTTCTTTCGGGTCAATGCAGACAAGGGAGCAGCAACACACGAAAAACCCAACACAAATCGCCGATAATAACCAGCTAACCCGAGAAAACTCCGTACCTCCGTCACATTACTTGGTCTTGGCCAATTCATAACTGCTTCAATTTTCTGGGGGTCCACTTCAATGCCATCCTTTGAAACCACATGTCCCAAAAATGATACTCTTTCCAACCAAAATTCACATTTAGAGAATTTGGCAAATAACTTTTTTTCCGCAAAACCTGCAACACCATGCACAAGTGCATCTCATGTTCCTCTCTGCTCTTTGAATATACTAATATGTCATCAATGAAGAAAATCACAAACTTATCGAGGAATGGCCTAAAAACTCGATGCATCATGTCCATGAATGCTGCTGGGGCGTTGGTTAAGCCAAACGACATTAACAAAAAATCGTAGTGACCATAACGGGTCCTGAATGCCGTTTTGGGCACATCCTCCGTCTTGATTTTCAGTTGGTGATACCCTGACCTCAAGTCAATCTTTGAGAAATATCTGGCACCCTGTAACTGATCAAATAGGTCATCAATTCGGGGCAATGGGTATTTGTTTCGAAATGTCAACTTATTAAGTTGCCGATAATCAATGCAAAGTCTCATTGAACCATCTTTCTTTTTAACAAACAGTACCGGTGCTCCCCATGGGGACACGCTTGGTCTGATAAATCCCTTATCTAATAAGTCTTGCAACTGTGTCTTCAACTCTCGTAACTCTGCAGGAGCCATCCGGTATGGTGTGATGGACACAGGTTCTACCCTGGGTATGAGCTCAATACTGAACTCAACTTCACGGTCAGGTGGCAACCCCGGCAAGTCCTCTGGAAATACATCAAAAAATTCTCTAATTATTGGGACATGTTCAATTGTGGCTTTAGGCTCCCCCAAGCTTTGCACCGAGGCCAGATATAGGCATTCAGCCTGCTGTACCAGCCGATTTATCCTTGCAGCTGAAACTACATGGGGTTGAGATGAAACAAACTTCCCTTGGAACACAAACTCTGCCTCCCCTGTTAACTTAAACTTAACCCGTTTGTTTGCACAGTCAACCTGTGCACCATAGCAAGACAACCAATCCATACCCGAAATTACATCGAAATCTGCCATGGACATCATCAACAAGTCTACTGGCATATTATACCCAGCAATACAAACATCGCACCCCCGATATACCTCTTCCACAAAAACACGCTCATCAAGAGGCGTGCATACAGCCAACGGGGACACTCAATTTGGTAGGTGATTCAGCAAAATATTTAGCAAAATGGACATTAACAAAAGAATGCGTGCACCCAGTGTCAATCAAACAAAGTGCAGGACATGAACAAACTTTTATTATACCTGTCACAACGGTGCTGGATGCTTTGGCATCCTCTTGAGTCAAGCAGAACACTCGGGCTTGCCCCCGGCTAGGCTGAAAGCCACCAGCACCCCTAACCACCGAACCACGCCCAGCATTACCCCTACCATGAAATGAGGATTGGCTGTCATCCCGTTGGGGCCTAGGTGGTGGAGAAGCCACACTAGATGCCATAGAGGGTTGTTGCCCACTAACACACTCCCGAGCATAATGTCCGGACTGCCTACAGGAATAACACACCGGTGGAGCAGAATAACACTCTCGGGCCATGTGCCCAGCCTTGCCACAAGAATGGCACACAATGCTTGATTTGTCTTGAGAACTCAGTGCACCTCCACCTTGACCAGCCTTGGGTCTGATTATGGAACTTGCACCACTACTTGAACCGCCAAAACCAAGACTGCCCCTATATTGAGCCCTTGGCAAGTTAACCCACAATCCAGTTTTCCCGCGCCCCCGAAATTGGCCAGCACCAGAAGCAAAATTTTGTTGGCCCTGAAAACTATCTTGCCTTGCTCTCTTGGCACTTGCCTCAGCTCTATTTTCATTTGCTTTTGTCTCAATTGCCCTGGCTTTATCAACTGCAGCAGCATAGGAGCCAAATTCATGGGCAACCAGAGAGTTGTATATAAATCCCTTCAGACCATTAATAAACCTCTTGATCTTCTTCCGTTCATCTGGAACAATATGCATTGCATACTTGGATAGTTTAGTGAACTTGGAATCATACTCACCCACAGACATATCTCTTTGCTTCAAGGACTCAAACTCATAGGCTTTCTGATCTTTAACACTTTCGGGTAAAAACCGATCAAGAAACATGTCAGAGAATTCAGCCCATGTCCACGGTGCAGCTCACGACATCCTTTCCCTCCTCTTCGATTCGTACCAGTTATTGGCATCCTCTCCCTTTAACCGAAAGGCAGCAAGAGCCACTGCCCGGTGATCAATACACCCCATTACTTCACAACATTTCCACATCTCATCAAAGAATCGTTATAGGTCTTCATGTTCAGCCCCAGAAAATGTTGGTAGGTCTAGCTTTACAAATGTGACAAGAGCAGCTTCCCCACTATGATCCTGTTGAACCATCTCTTGCCTTCTTTGTCGATCAGCAGCTGCCATTTCAGTTAAAGTCTTAACTGCCTTACCAACACCAAGCAAACCAACTTTTAACACTTCTAAGGTCGGGTCCTGCCTTTGTGAGGCTTCAGACTGCCAACTTTCACTAGAAGGGTCCTCCTCAGCCACTACATGGGCATAGTCTTCATCAACCTTCTCTCGTGCCTCCCCAACAGACTGCTCATCTTGTGCTTCAACCTCAGCTTGCACAATCTTTTCCGACTTACGTTTTGTTTGCTTACCTGCACAGTTAAGGAACAAACAAGCAACACATCGACGTCAGCACTCACTAACCCTCGGCCTCTATTTGATGGGTACTACTCCTTAATACTTATCCAACCTAAGCCCCGTAACCAGAATTTTTGCAACCACGCTCCGCTACCATAACTGTCACGCCCCGCCATGGGCATGACCGGCCAGGTGCCAGGAGCACCAGCGGGCGCGCCATTGGCACCCTCAGGCCTAGCCATATCACGGGCAGAAGTTAGCCCGACAGAAACACGCAACACAGCTCAATATTAATATGAAGTACAAAGGTAAGGATACTTATATATACATATACAGCCACTTAAATTCCGCACCAAGTTACCAAATTCTGGCTACAACCAAAGGGCACCATCTATTCATCACAAGCTCTTTTATTTCACATAGAAAGTTTGAAGCCAAGCTAGCTGTATACCCATCATCTACTGGTTCTGATCGTTCGAACCTTCCCACACCGGTCTATTAGTCTCTCCCTGACCTGAAAAGAAAGGGGTGGAAGGGGGGGTGAGTCCACGGCTCAGCAAGAGAATGTGCATACAAGCGATGAAATGCTTAATGCATGCAATGCTCAACAAAGCATCATATCACCGTGATCGGCTCACGGGTAAGCCATGGATCGAGCTAAGGGCCTACTTGCAAGGCTTGGTAGCCCTCTGCCCATAATGTCTCCTTAACCCACAGCCCCACATACAAGGCTAACCGAATGAGTCATGGAAGTGCTCATGACTTGCTACCAACCCTCGCACAGCGCCCAATAGCTCAACTCCAACCATGTTTGCCAATTCCACATTGGCCCTTTTCCATTAGTTTGCCAACTCCACGTTGGCCCTTTTCATATGAGACGCATATGCAATTGATGGGTGCAAATGAATATGAATGCACATGCACTGCCCCACCTTGGGCATTCCATAAACCAACATTCATAAAGCCATAAGCATCACAGGATTTCCAATACCAACAATAGGGCCTCTGCCCAACACACACACACAAGCATCCAACACAAGCATACACACTACTTACACAATCCTAGGCCTCTCTTGGCCTATCCTCTTCCTTTCTCAAGCCTTGGTCACCAGCACCTGTTCAACACACATTTATACACAGAAAGTTAGTTTGACAAGCTCAAACAAACCTTAGGGTGCAATACATAAAATCTAGAGAGACACCCTGCCCACTGGCGCGCTAATTGGCGCACACTAGCTAACCCTAACCAATTTCCCTTCCCAGGACGAATCGGTTCCATCTATGCACCAACAACAGTATATTGGTGCGCTATCAACCCAGTTAACTACCCACAGAAGCCAACTGGTTAGCTTTAGGGCTACTAACAACACACAGGGGGCCAATTGGCCAACAATCGAGCCAACTGCGCACCACACCCAAACCTATCCATCAATATCCCTTTCCACGACCTAGTGACCAGCAGAGAACACGTTTGTGCCCTCAACTCAATCAATTGGCGCACTATATAACCAATTAGCTCACTAGACAGACCAATTAGCACCAGAAATGCAAAATTAACCAACCCAAGCTTACCCTCTCTTCTCTTATGTGTAGGAACTTCAAAGAACTTGTAAAATACTGAGTTTCTTCCCCCTTCAGAGAAGATCACGAACTTGGGCAGAAAGGGGTGGCTGAGGTGCTTGCTTAGCTACTTAAGGGCTTAAGCAAGTAGCTTAGTCAGCAGGCACTTGCACCCCCCCCCCCCCCCCTTTAGCCCAGCAACTACTACCTGTCCAGTCCCCTTTCCACCTCCTGCTCCCTTTTCTGATCCATTCACTTAAGCCTCACATTAAAATCTTAACCCCTCATTAACCTTACTAATCGGGTACTTAGCACTTAATTAACGACTATTAGGAACAACCACCTTAATTAGTGCACCACTTTCAGAATTTTTTTTTGCTCACATTCACATCAAGTAAACATTATGCAAGCCAACAAGTACAGGTTATCACAGGCACTCTCCTCAAACTTAGATTGAGACATGTATAGCACATAACAAAAGATAATGTAAGTAAGAGAGAAAGTAAGATTCAACCATAAGAGAGATAGAGAAATCGAAATTGCATGGCCACTAGGTGTTCATGACACCAAAATTAAACACAATTGACATGAAAGTTAAATTGCCACGAGGATGACTAGCATTTACTGCATCCTATAAAAGTAAAGACATAAAGGAATAAAAACACAACATATAGAATGATGATGCATGAGACTACTCCTTGGCAAGTTTGTTCTCAATGTTCTCTAGCTTCTTCCTAAGTTGCGCAATGGTCTTCTCTTGTTCATCCAATTTGCTGCACATGACTCTCCCTAACTTATCAACAATGTCAACCAACTTGTCCATTTGAGAGAGTAATTCGTCAGTGGTCTTGTTAAGATTGGTGATGCCATCGACTTGAGCTTCCTATCCCATTAGAAAGTCGAGGATGTTTGATGAATTAGACTCCACAGATGATGTTAACGATGGTGGCTTACGGTGGACCGGTTGTGTGCTCACACAAAAACCTTCTTCATCTATCTCTTCTTCATCACTAAACGGATATGGATCTATGGGTTGATGGAGGTCTAAGTTCATTACTTCAGCTACATACTTATGCACAGTCTCAATCGTGGGGTTAGAAGGGGTTAAAGTGTAGGGATCTAGGTTAATTCCTAAGAATTTCTCAATATGAGTGATCAACCCTCCACATGCTATCTCGCCTTCTCCTTTCCAAAAATGAGTAAAATTTTGCAGCAACCAAAGTCCTCCATTGAGTTTGTACCCTTGCAACATGCCAAAGAGTACAAAAGGCTCATCACATTGCACCTTGTGTGCATCTTTCGTTCTTCCAAAGAAAGAGTGTGCCAAAACTGTATGTAAATATCTTAGTGCATTGTCCTTAATGCACAAGTCATTAGCCAAGCCATTGAAGCGCGCATATGAAGTACTGCAAAGTGTATTCCACATGACACTTGCATTGAAGCTACAGCTAGGAACTCGCCATCCATCGGCATCAAAACCAAAAATCTTGTTGAAATCAATTAAGCTCATCTCACAATCTTTCCTTGCAAGCCTAAAATTTACATAGCCGGCTCATGAATGTTTCGAAGATCCACGTCATACCCAAAAGTAGCAAGAAACTCGCAAGTAAGCTCCTCGTATGACGACTCTCTAATCTTGCAAAAATTGACTAGTTCTATATTGGCAAGATACTTGCCAATCGGCTCCTCAAGATTATAAACTTCAACCACCTCATAATTGATATACCTCGTAGGAAGAATAGGCCTCCTAATCAACTTGTCGAACCTAGCTTGCTGCGCATCAGAAATCCATCCCGGATTGTAATCGGTAAACTTAGGCATAGGCATAAAGCGCCGGACATGGTTGGTGATGGTGAAGTTGGGTCGGCAAGGGTTGGTGTTGGTCTTCCTAGGGATGTTCTTGGGAAAAGTTATCTTGAACTAGGCTTGAAAAGAGTAGGAGACTAAAAGAAAAATCAAAGATAAACTTAAAGGGAGCTAGGGAAGTGAAATCGGCACTAGGAGTTTAGAGCTCTAAAGTGTGGATGTTTTGGTGTGGAAAAATATGGGGGGTATGGGTGTGTATTTATAGGCACTAGAGGCGGTAGATTTGGTGGTGTTGGTGCCGAATTCTAGTCCTATGGGTACTAAGAATCCTCCTCAAACTAGTAACCAAAGTGGGTGTATAGTAGGAATCCTACTTCTCCAAAGATTAGAAAATCCCTAACCTAAAATAAAATAACAAATAAATCCTAATCCTAAAAACTAAAGGAATACTGACCTATATATATTTTTGGTGGGTCTAGGACCAACTAAAAAAAATCGCAGCTAAGGGTGCCCCAAAAAAATTGGAGTCGGTTGCATGGGCTCCCCATGTTGCTCTCGGGTTTAGTCTGCTGCGTGCGTGCCTTTCATGCTGATGGTCGCGCCTTTTGCGTGCCTGGGTGCGCTGGTTGGCACGCCGGTGGGTGTGCCTGCGGGTGTGCCGATTGGGGAGCCTGGGTGCTTCTCGGGTGCACCTTGGTGCGCCTGTGGGTGCGCCCGGCCGGGCTGGTGGGCGCGCGCTGACCTGCACGTTGGCGCGCCTTGGTGCACGGGTTGGTACGGGCGCGCTAATTGTCCTCCTTATGCGCCACGGTGCACTAATCGGTATGTCTTGACCCAATTTTTTGTTTTTCAATTTTTTTGTGTTTTTTCTGAAATGTTTTTTTTAGTGATTTTCTATTTTTTTATCTTTTTAATGAATTATGAGAAAGTGAAAAATCCTAGGGTGCTAGAAAAAATATTGAAAATCCTAAAAACTAATCCTAAAAATTGTCTCCTCTATTTTAGCCTATGGTTTATTATGAACTTGCCATCGGAACCTAAGGGTATGTGCTGAATGTATATGAATGCTTCAATAAGTAAAATCCAAAAAAGCACTCAAGCAAATCAATACATAAATTATACAGAAAAGTAAAAGTTTGAGTTTGAGAAAAGCTTCTCTGGTTAATTTGATGAAGAATTCGACTTGCCCCTTCCTCAATGTGGTTGATCTTTCCTCAAAAAAATTCTTCTTTCTTGCAATCTGTGTAGACTCAAAAACAAAAAAACAAAAATTAATAAAAATAAAAGACTCAAAACACTAATTACCTTAAAATGTGGGTTGCCTCCCACACAGCGCTTCTTTATTGTCTTCTTAGCTGGACTGGATGGATGGGCGGTTATGGTGGATCATGAAGCTTTTCTGTGAATCGCCTCCCATGAAAATCGCTTTGATACTAGACATGATCATAATTGCTCTCATCTTCTTGAATGTATCCCATGTGAAATAGATAATCGACGAACTCGGCAAACGAAGGAGGTTCTTTTGTAGAAATCACATTCACCATGGCGAGGTAATCGTCTGGCAGTGCGTTATTGATAGGCTTCTCCTCTCCTTCCTTCTCGTCTTTCTCTAATTGCAGTCTTGATAAAATGATCAACAACTAATGTAACGACCCGGGTAAAATTTTCGTGATTTTTACCAAGCCGTTTTAACTTTTACTGTGGTTAATAAAATTTTTATCGCGGTCAATCAAGAATTTTACCAATCCGAGTCAATTTTCATTATTTTCACTATTATTTTTACCACTCACAAAATTATTACCGTTACTATTGTTATCATTGTTATTACTATTTTTATAATCGACATTAGTAATAATACTTTTATTATTATTTTGTTGGGATATTCTTGTTACAATAATTTACTAATTATAATTTAAAACGAAATTTCATCTTTTATTTCTATGATATTTAATAAATCAATCTTTGGAAATTTATTTTGAATTTTATAAAAGAATAATTGTTAAACCATGTTTATATTTTACAAGGATTAAGTTAAAATATTAAACACAAGGTTTGCTGTAACAGTCCAGGTAATCTTGCATTTTTACCATTATCGTAAATAATTTTTATACAGCGATTCACCATTAAAATTAATCTTGGGTAATTAATTTATGGTAAATCGGGCATCGGATTCCGAAACCGAGCCATGTCCCGCGTTCGAGATTTTTTCTGCGGATTTTACGGACCAAAGTTGGGATTTTATGGGTCCAGGAATCTTTAGAAAAGTCGGATTTATCCTCGAGTTAACGGACCATAAATAAAGGTAAGGGGGTATATCGGAAATTTTCTGGTCCAGGCGGGTCACACCTCACATGCAACATAGTACCACATAATTGAGGTAGCTTAATTATTCAGCCACCTCTTTCTTGTGTAACCAGTACCTCACCCGTGATTTACCGGTGCTTAGTTGCTTATTTAACCTCATCTCTTCTGCCTCTCCATGCACAACACCTTCCTTTTCTACAAAACCATAACCACCATCACCTTCGTCCTTTTCTCTGCCAAAAAAAAACCAGAAACTAAGTTTCTTACTCATTCAGCAAACCAGTAAGAAAAAAAAAAGAAACACACACCAAATGCCCAACCAGTGACTGCCACGTCACCAGTACCATCACCTTTCTTCTTCCTCCCACTCCCGCTCACTGTTCACATGGGAGTGAACCGTGCCACCACACGTGACACCACCCACACCGATGCCTCCCTCTCGTTGTCGCCGACGTAACGCAGCCTTCGCCGCCCGATCCCGCCGCCCGACGCGCGACGCACGGAAGAGAACCCGACGACTCGTTTTTCTTGCCCGGCACCTCTGCACTTCTTCCTCGCCGTCGTCAACCGCAGCAGTCCCCTCCTCGCGTCGCCGCCTACGTCTGCGACCTGTGCCGCCCTCGCTTTCCGCATCTCTCGCCTTCCTCCTGCCTCGCGTGTCACGCCGTTGCCGCGAACCCGGGAAGCCATTCGGGTCTTGAGGTGAGCTAACACGACCGCATCCGGGTCAAGTCGCGGGTCACAGAAGCGCTGGGCCACGCCTTGGCACGGGCCCGTGTTCTGGGTCTGTGTCCTAGCCTGGACCTTGGTGCCTGGGTTCCGTGGGCTGGACCTATTGGGCTGCTAAGTTCATGGGCTGGTCAGATTCTAAAAAAAAAAAGAAAAAGGGATATAATAATTACATGGTATTTTATGGAAGATAATAATAATTCTGAAAGTAAATATATAAAATGGAAATAATAATAAATTTTATATTTTTGGAAATAATATTTGGAAAATAAATATGGAATATTTCTGGAGAAGTATATATATGGTATAAAATTATATTTGAAACAATTAGTTTGACATATTTTTGAGAAACTAAAATAATGACTTATATCTTTTCAAAATTACTGTCTCAGGATAAATATTTTCTAGAAAAGGATATACGTACTATGAAAATGTTTTGGGAAGTATGTATACGTTAACATAAATAATTTTAGGAAATAACTTTTGGAGAAAAACATATGTACGACTAATTTCGGTAAACGTTTTGGAAATAAATATGGTATTTTTATATTCTGAGAAATATTAAACTAAGTATATATAATAATTCCTTTTTGTAAAAAAATATAATTAATACATATATATGATTATTTGTTTTAGAAAATTATTTTATAGTAACTATCTCCTTTTGGTTAAGAATATATATTATAGTAAATTGTTCTTTTATGAAAAATATTTTGGAAAGGGTATTATCAAGGATTAAATAGCGTAATAATACCCGGATATAAATACGATATATTATCTTTGGAAATGGATTAATAATGGTAAATGATAATATTCATATCATTACCGAAGAAGCACTGGGGTAAATGGGAATATTATATTTTGTCTTTCGCATACCATTGCTGTGCATCTTCTGTATGCATACTATGTGTTATATAGGAGTTGATACCGAGCTGTTCAACGAGCAACCAGCTTTGGAACTTTTGGTGGAAACCCAGAGTTAATAACAGGCCAAAGTGAGGTTGCATATACGTCATTCCACCCGTAATAGCCGGGATGGTTGGTCTTGGAACTGCATAGGTTCCATTGCATCTTATGGTTATTGTTGTTGATATCTTTGTGATATTTGTTGATATTTGTTGTGAGGATGGATAACCTTTGATATGTGCCTGTAATACTTTGTGTGCTTTGTTGTTTGATTGAACAGCTGAGTTGATTATTGTTGGATACTTGACTGCTATGGTTATTATTGTTGTTATTGACAGGCATGTTATTGGTTTTGAGGATATTGTGTTGAGATTGATGTTGATCTATTAACCGTGGATAACCTGAGATAATTGGTTAATTGGAAGTTGTTTTGATGACTTTATTGTCACTTGGAAAGTAGTGGTACGACTCGATGGTTAAAGACGGTTTTGTGGTGGCCATGATCTGGGTTACTTGTGATAAGCATGTCTATGCTTGGGATGTCTATCCCGTTGTTAAATTTGGGATGTCTATCCCTGGGTTACTAATTTGGGATGTCGATCCCTGGGCTCTCTTGGTTTTGATCTGGCACTCGGAATATGTTGATAACTAGGTCTGACCCCTAGCTTGTCCAGAGACGAGGCCCGGAAGATAAAATTGGTAATAAAAATAAATATTCTTTTGGCCTTGGCCCAGTCTTAATTAAGATGTGTTTTTCCTTTGTTGGGCTGTGATGTGATATGTTTATTTGCATGATGTCTCATGATCATACCCTGGGAGGTTGTTAGTCATCAGTTTAGTCGGTTGACCGTGGTCGGCATAGGTTGCCGGTTTGCGGGTGTTAGTTGTTGTCGTTGGTCATGAGTAGTCTATTGTTGTTGGCATCGGTTGCCAGTTGTCCTTTGTTTGTTGTCGGTTTCTTTTGATAATTTTCAGATAAGTATCACTTGTCGTTTTTGAATGGATATTGAGATATGTTGGTTGTCGGCTGTGGTCGACGGTTGGATGAATGTTATTTCTAAGGGTATGTCGATACCCAGAGATTGAGCTTAGTGAGAATTGTTGTTGTGGTTACGAGTTGTTGTGGTGACTGCTGATGCCGTGTTGTGTTGTGATTCTACCCGGGGACCGGTTTGTGATGTTGATTGGGTATGGTCCGTGCAGGTTGCCGGCTACCCGGTGAGCGAGGCTCATGTGATTTTGAGATTGTTTGTTTTGGTACCGGATTAGATGATCGGCAAGCACAGTGAAGGTATGTTATCATACGATGAGAAACCTCTGTTGAGTATAGTCTGTCAGGACTAGAGTATGTGTTGTATAGTCTGTTGAGACTGGGTCGGTTAACCAACATGTGGTTGAGTTGAGGTGTCCTGGTCAGGCACTAGTGTATGGTACAGTCAGTATTAGATGGTCAGTGCATTGCATAGTCGATGGGGTGGACATTGGCATAGTCCGCATTGTTCTTTGTCACTGTATTTGTTCTGTGTTCTGAACATGACTCGTATGCCATATTGACGTGCTCTTGACTGTTAAGTATCTGCTATGTTCATCACGGGTTATGTGTCGGTGAGATCATGGAGAATCTCACCCCTCACCTGCCCCATCGGCAGGCTACGTTGTTCTTTGTGCAGGAATGCATCTTGGCAGGCTGCGGCATCCCCTCAGACAGGACTCGGATCCATAAGTTTGCATCGTGCTTTGCATATCTTGATGTTGAGTTTATAAATGCTTCCGTTGTGCTGTTGATGTTGAGATACCCGAGGTCGGGTGATTGTTATTATATTGGGCCGTTAGGCCAGAATAACAGTTGTATTTACTATTCATGCCACATATCGGTACTGTTGTTCGGTAAATACTGTGTATTGGGTAGATTTGGGTCGGGGTGTTTTAACTAAATTCTTCGTTCCTTTCTTGTCTTTGATCTCCAGGTTAAATTCTTGTAACATAAGACTCCATCAAAGAAGTCTTGGTTTCACATCTTTCTTCTGGACCAAATACTTCAATGCAGCATGGTTCATGTGAACAATCACCTTGGAACCCAAAAGGTAACTCCTGAATTTGTCAATTGCAAATACAACTGCTAAGAACTGCTTCTCCGTAGTTGCATGATTAACTTGAGCATCATCTAATGTCTTGCTTGCATAATAAATGGCGTGCATCTTCCCATCTTGGCGTTGTCCAAGGACTGCGCCTACAACATAGTCGCTTGCATCACACATTATCTCGAACGGAAATGAATAATCAGGGGCTTGAATGATGGGTGCCGAAATCAGCTCCTTCTTGAGCTTGTCGAATGCTTCCAGACAATGTTCATCAAAGATAAAAGGAACATCTTTATTCAAGAGATCAGTAAGAGGTTTGGCTACCTTTGAGAAATTCTTAATGAATCTTCTGTAAAATCCGGCATGTCCAAGAAAACTGCGAATCGCCTTGACTGAATTTGGTGGAGGTAAAGTTTCTATCACATCTATCTTGACTTTGTCTGCTTCAGTCCCTCGTTTGGAAACTAAATGTCCAAGAATAATTCCTTCTTGTATCATAAAATGGTATTTTTCCCAATTAAGCATCAAATTAGTCTCCTTACATCTTGCAAGTACCTTTGATAGGTTAGATAAACAATCTTCAAACGTCTTCCCGTAGACGGAAAAGTCATCCATGAAAACCTCCATAATCTTCTCTATGTAGTCAGAGAAAATCGCTATCATGCATTTTGAAAAGTGGCTGGTGCGTTACACAGCCCAAAAGGCATCCGTCGATAAGCAAAAGTTGCATACGGATCATTCGGGTGAATAGGTATCTGAAAGAATCCCGAATATCCGTCCAAATAGCAATAATAAGAATGCTTAGCCAGTCTCTCAAGCATTTGATCAATAAAAGGCAGTGGAAAGCGATCCTTACGCTTGGCATTGTTCAGCATCCTATAATCAATACACATTCTCCATCCTGTAACAGTCCTCGCAGGAATCAACTCGTCATCCTTGTTCTTGACCACTGTCATTCCACCTCTTTTCGGTACCACGTGAACTGTCAGAAATTGGATAAATAATCCCTGCATCAAGAAGCTTAAGAATCTCCTTTTTCACAACTTCCTTCATATTCTCATTAAGCCTCTTTTGTCCTTCAATGCTCGGTTTGCTACCTTCCTCAAGCGAAATCCGATGCATACAGAATGTAGGACTAATTCCCTTCAAGTCCTCAACAGAATATCCAGTAGCCTTCTTATACTTTCTAAGCACATCAAGTAGCATCTCCTCCTCTACTTTAAACAACCCAGCATTGATAATAACAGGATATGTAGAGTCGGGACCTAAGAATGCATATCGTATCTTAGATGGTAATGGTTTCAGCTCTACCTTTGGCGCGCTCCGAACATCATCTTTCTTTTCTTCCCCAATCAACTCATAGCTCTTGTCTTTGTTCACTTCTAATGGCAGCGTGGATTGCAAAATTTTTGCACTTTTGGCAATCTCCAAATCGTCATCTTCAGTAGTGCCACTCATCATCAAGCAATTCAAAAGTGGATCATCACTACTTGTTACTTTTCCCGCTTCCTTCACAACATCATCAATAAAATCAACTCGGAAACAACTATCTTCTTCAAGTGGTCCTTCGGTAGCACGAAAGACATTGAACTCGATTTTCTCATTCCCGATCCTTAGAGTAAGCTTTCCATCATGAACATCAATTTGAGCTCCAGCAGTAGCTAAGAACGGCCTTCCAAGAATAATCGGCATTTGAAAATCAATCTCCATGTCGAGCACCAAAAAATGGACTGGTACAAAGAACATCCCAACCTTGATTAGAATATCCTCCAATATCCTGACTGGATATTTGACAGATCAATCCGTAAACTGAAGAGAGATGGTAGTTGGCTTCATATCTCCAATATCTAGCTTCTCAACAATTCACTTTGGAAGAAGACTAACACTAGCTCCCAAATCACATAGAGCTCGGTCAATGCACATAGAACCAATATTGCAAGGAATAGAGAAGCTTCCAGGGTCCTTCAGTTTCGGCGACAGCTTATTCTGCAGGATTGCACTGCACTCCTCCGTCAAAGCCACTGTCTCGTAGTCTTCTAGCTTCCTTTTCCTGGAAAGAATTTCTTTGAGAAATTTAGTATAAGCAGGCATTTGAGAAATCACTTCAGTAAAAGGAACATTAATATGCAATTTCTTTAAATGTTCAAGAATCTCCCGAATTGTTCATCTTTTTTTCCCTGCTGAAGTCGCTGAGGGAATGGAACCGGTGGTTCATAAGCTTTGACTTCAGGCCATATCTCCTTCGGTTGTTCTCTTTTCTACTTCGCTAGCTTCCACTTGGGAATCCACTTCTCTTGCTCTTGCTTCTTTTCCTCTGCTCCCTTTTCAGGTAACTCATACGTAAAGGCTCATTTAAACCATTAAAGAAAGATTGAACTACAAGCCAATCAGGTAATCCATGTTGTAGGCATCCTTGAATAAGATCCTTATAATGTTCCCATGCTTCAAAAAAAATTTCTCCATCGGATTGAATGAATGATGTATTCTTGCTCCGGACACAAGCTGCTTTATCAGGGTGGATAGTATTTTGCAAGAAAAGCCTTTGTAAGCTCATCCCACGTCTTGTATGTTCCGGCTGCTCCTGATTTCAACCTCTTTTTACCCTTACCTTGCAAAGGAAATGGGAATAAAGGAAGTCGAATTGCATCATCAGTCGCCCCATTAATCTTGATTAAGTCACAAATCTCCGTAAACATCTGTAGATGTTGATTTGGGTCCTCATTATCCAAGCCTCCAAATTGTTCCTGTTGTACCATGTGAATGAGTGTTGTCTTTAGTTCGAAATTTTTGGCATTGATAGCTGGCCTTGCAATGCTCGACTGCACAATATCCAAACTCGGTGTTGTGTAGTCACGCAATGTCATGTTTCCTTCTTCTGCCAAGATGACTGTCTCAAAATTATCTGCTACAACTTCTGTCTCCTCTTCTATTTCAGTGTATTGAAGAAACTCCACAGGCTCCAAGACTAGCTTCTGCTTTTGCTTCTTCTTATCGTGCAACTACTTGTGTAACGTCCTCTTGATCTCCGGATTGACTGCATGAATTGGACTCGATGAAGCACCGCATCTCGTCTTGGGCATCAACCAAAAATCGACAACACTAAATTAAAAAAAAACAAAAATCAATTAAAGAAAATAAAATGAAATAAAAAGAAACTAATGCGAAAAGTAAAACCCAAAGTAATCTAGCTGCAATCTCAATAATATTAAAACCGTTTGTTCCCCGGCAACGGCGCCAAGAAGCTTGATGCGTTATTTTTACGCGTGACTTTTCAAATTTATAATTCTTGATCAATTCACTACACGACACACAAATATCTCACGAGTAAATGCAACGATTGTTAACTGCAAGCGTACAGTGTACTACGTAGTGTAGTAGTCTAATCAAGGTCGATCCACGGAACAAGGGAAATAAGTACTATCTAAATCACAACTTATGATTATCTAGGAAAATCAATCAAAGATGGTGTAGGTGATGTCGAAATTAACAAATAAAAAGAAATAAAATTACAAATTTAATCTATAGCAAAGTTCTATCAATATCTAAAGCAATCTAGGAAATCGGGGTTCCCACAATTACTTTCTAGGTTTATTATTCATGGATATAGATTTCTATGTTGATGTGTGATTGTGGACAATTGTTTCTAATATCTTAATCGTCAGCTCTCTCATGTTGAATCAAATATTCAACAAAGTTACTACCTAGCTCTCGCATAGCCTAGCATCAATACTAAACTCATTAAGCACAAAACAATTAATCAAGCCCTAAGAAATTATCAGCTCTCGCATATTTTAGCATCAATAAATCTATGTTCTTCTAGGTATCATCATATAAATTACGCAGCTCTCGCATCTTGCAATCAACAAGAATCAATCCAAAGTAGATAGGTAATTCGGCACACATAGATTGAACAATCAAGGGTTTTTGGTACAGTTGGTACCTCAATTTTGCACTTTCCGTCAATTGTGTACCCAAAACTTTTTCTGAGTCATTCATATGCCCAGACGTTTTTTGGGCAGGTCAGTCATGGGTCTCGGGCCGGTATGTGCTAACGTGGACTGTTGCCCGAAATTGGGCTGCTACCCGTCACTCAAAACGATGCCGTTTCACAACAGTACGACGTTGTTTCACACCCACTTGGCAAACATGAGTCCCTCCCATTTCCCAATGGCTCACCCAACTTCCCATCCGGCTCTACCTCGGTTGAAACTGAGAAGACATTGTTTGGTTTGGTTGAATAATTTTTATAATTTTCTTTTATAATAATTTAATAATTTTTACAAATTTTTATTTTTTTATTATGTTAAATTCTCCTAATTTTTCTACTCTTTAAAATAAGTAGTGATGGTGATAGGATTCGCGAGATCAGGTCAAAAAAAAAAACACCCACTCACACTTTACAATAACTTGTGCTGGAGTAGTATTAAATAAATATAGTGTGTGTAAATTTCGTTTTTTTTTTAAAAAAAAAGGGTGTGCATGTATACCTTCCCCAGCAGGTCCCGAGAGTTCAAGCTACAGGTGGGTGGCAAGGCGGTGGCTGGTGTAGAAGGAGATTTGAGGTGGAATTTGCTGGAAAAGATAGATCCGGCGACGAGTTGGATTTGTGGAATGCTTGCTTGAAATATCTCTCAGATAACCTGATCAAAAAGATTTTATTTTTTTCTATTTTAATTTTTGGCTTTGAGGAAACCAAAACTAGAGAACAAGGCGGCGGCCGCGGTGGTGGAAGGAGGTGTGTTGCGGTTGGGGTGGTGTTTTTTTTCCCCCCTTTTTATTTGAGGAAGAAGGGGTGGTGTTTTGATGTTGGTGGTTTTGGTGGGTGTTGGTGGGTGTGGTGGTCAAGATGGTGGTAGTGGGTGCTGGTGGTCGTGGGGGTCAAGATGGTGGTGGTTTTTTTTTTTCTTTAAATTTTTTTAACAAAAATTGTTGATAAGAACGTATTAAGAGAAGATTAAGGTGAGGATTAGGAGGAAATATAGGATTATATGTCTAATTTAACAAGGATTTAAGAGGTCCCAAAAAAAAAAAAGACAAGGATTTAAGACGATTTTAGCATAAAAAAAGGATTTAAGAGGATTTTCTCATCTCTATTTATATTTAATTTTTTGAAGAAGATTACAAAAGTTAAAAGAGTAAAGGAATTAGTAAAAAAAAAGGGAAAAAAATGAAATTTTAGGTTTTAAAGTGAAACTGTATCTTTTAGGTAGACTAAATAGTTTTTTATGTCCTTCCACTTTATCGATTTGGCAATTGTTGTCCCTCTTCGTTCAATTTCACGCATGGTGTCTATGAATTCTTAATTTACCGGGCCATGTTGTCCTTTTTACCCGTTACAGCCGATTGGTAACTGTGGTGATGACACGTGTTGCGTGGGGCCCACCATCTGTCTAATTTTTTTTCTAAATTTTAATTTCTAAAATTCCTATTTTAATTAAAATAAGACAGCTTTTATAATTAGAGATAGGATCCACACACTAATTGATATTATTAAAATGTCACACACACACAAATTAATTAAGAACATTTGTGAGGTTTTTTTGCACCATTTAAAACGTTGTCGTGTTTCTTCAATAAAAATTTTTCTTTTTTCTACCAATGTTTAATTTCTGCCATCGTCCTCCTCCCCTTCTCCCCCACCTTCGTCCTCTTCGGCGCAAACACCCCCCCCCCCCCCCCCCCTGACATATATAACCACCAACTCATGCCATACAACCCTTCGTCGGCCAAACCCAAGGCAAATCTGCCATCACTAAACTCATCACCGCACCAACAACATCAAACCCGCCATTGACAATCACTTACCTGAACCAGCAAGAACAAACATGCCCTAAATCCAACATCAATCCAATCACACAATAATCGATTAAACACATTTGCAATCAAATTGGGATTTCAATTAAAAACAAAACATAAACCAAACCCAACACTTCCTCAACAATGGCACCATGGCCATACTTGCAACGAAGCACCCCCTCTCTTGCAGGGAAAGCCGATGCTGTTGCGACTGATGATCCTTGAGGTGTCAAGCGGGCTGTTTCTACTCTGGAGCACTCGAACTGGTCAACGCCGACCACCGGATCTAGTCCGACACCGCCTCCACCACCTCATTCTCCACCGTGAGTGGCCCCTTCTCGCCTCCATTGACCAGTCCGTCGTGGCGTGCCTCGCTCACGATCCTCTGCCACCACCAAAGTCACCACTAACTAAACCTCCTTTCCATCTTTCGCCTCTGCCACCTCCTTCCCTTTTCGTTGCTGAGCCGCCGCCGTTACCACCTCTACTGATGTCTCGCCACCCTCTTCTCCTCCTCCTCGAATCCATCATCGCCGCCTTAACATTTGATGCAGCTGGCCAGCTGCTGCCCTTGACCACGGCTGGAGGACTACCTGAACCGTCCTTGTACCGCAGCCGCCAAGTCGCCTAACCAGATGCAACTTACCTCTCTCTCTCTCTCTCTCGCCTCAAGCCGTCATGGGTAAGGTCCATGGCTCCTCACTACAGCGACGGTGGCTTCAGCGATGCTAGCGATTAACAGAAGAGGGGTGGTCTCTGGATTTTATGGAAAAGAGGAGGTGAGAGAGGAAGGAGGGCGGCGTTGGGCTGTGGTGGTGCGATCTGGGAGAGGAGACGGCGGCTTGGGGTTCATGGTGGACAGTAGAAGGAGGGGAGAGAGGAAAAAAAAATTTTTTTTTTGCTCAAAAGAGAAAAAAAAATGGTGCTATGTGCAATTAAAGAAAAGGGACGATGTCGTTTCGGTGGTGACACTTTATTTAATCTAAAAAATGATTTTAGATATTAAAATTTAGGTAAAAAAAAATGAGTAAATAAGTTGTTTAAATTACAAACCCACTAGACACGTGTCAACACCACATTAATCAACCGGCTATAATAGGGAAAATGGACAACATGACCCTGTAAATTACAAGTTGAGGGACAATATAAGTGAAATTAAACGAGGAGGGACAACAAAAGCGAAATCGATAAAGTGTAAGGACAGAAAAAACTATTTACTCGTTTTAGGTAGGGTTGAACCTTTTAAATCGGGGAAACCCAGGGCAAAAAATTGGATTAGCTGCTAGGAAATGAGTGGGGACTACATATGCCATGTGGACCTGAAACGACGCTGTATCACGTCAATACGATGTCGTTTTGAGCAAAGGACAACAGCCTAATTTCGGGCAGCCTCCACATCAACACATGTCTCGCCCTAGACTCATGATCGACTTGCCCGATAAAAGTCGGGGTACATAAATGACTCAAAAAAATGTTTGGGTATACAATTGACGCAAAGTGCAAAGTTCGGGTACCAACTATACCAAAAACCCAACAATCAACACAATTAATTGAATAAAATCTATTCATAGATAGTAAAACCATAGAAGTAATTGGCTACATCCCTAATCCTAGATTAGAGAATTAGTTCTTCATAATAAAATAGCAATCAATCAAAATCTCATAAGAATTCATCAAGTAAACAATTTAACAGAAAGAAAAACGAATAAAAGGGAGAGAGAGAGGGATCGATTGACCGATTGGTGTTGGTAGGTGTGGCGTCGAATTCTTGCTCCTCTTGTCTCGATTTCTGCTGCAACTGGACTGGTGATTCTGTTACTCTCAACCTTCAAATTTTGCTGGAAAAATGTTGAATTGTTGTGGGGAATAACCTTTGAAATTGGATGAGAAATTCGGTACCACCTAGAGGATCCAAAAGAGTAAAAAACCCTAACCCTACTAGTGTGTGTAACCTAATAACTAACTAATTCGGCAGAGCTTTGCCGTCTGACTTCTGCCTCCTGAATATGTCGACCTAGGGGGTCTTTTTATACTGTCTTTAGCTGCTGGAAGTCGGTGGGGCACTTTTACTTTGAATGGAAATAGAATTCTTGACTTGCACTCCAAGTTGGACTTTTGCCTGTTTTTTTACCTGAAACTTGCACGCCACTTTACTCCTTAAGACGTCCAAACTGGGTGTTAGGATCATCTACAAAGTTCTAAATAATTCTGTCAGCTTTCTTTTCATAAAAAGAACTCTTCAATTGGACTTCTGTAGCTCAAGATATTGCCAAAAAACTCGGTCTGGGTCGGCACAGAAAAATCCGCATCCTGGGCTGGATTAAAATAATTACTGCTCCTTGTAGACAAGTCCAAAAATTATGAAATTTAATCCATAGAAAGCTCTGGAAGTCTAGTTTGGTCTCCAATTGGTCTCACTTAATTTAAATGCCTATAACTCTCAAAATCTTCAAAAACGTCGGTTGTGCTCACTGCAAAAAGGTTCCTAAATTGGGCCTGGTTTTCAAACTTGGCTAAAAAGCTTCCATTCTTCAATAAAAATAATAAATTCCTGATAAAAACGCTTAATCAGCAAAATTGAAGTACTGATTGACACAATGCATGAAAAAACACAATAATATAAAGATTATAGGGTTTTTGGTACAGTTGGTACCCAACTTTCTTACGTTGGGTCAATCGTGTACCTACAACTTTTCTCGAGACATTTATGTACCTAGAGTTTCAGCGGGCAGGTCAGTCATGGGTCTCGGGCTAGGTATCTGCTGATGTGGAAGCTGCCCGAAATTGGGTTGCTGCCCGTAACTTAAAACGACGTCGTTTCACCACGATACGACGTAGTTTTCACATCCACATGGCAAAGGCGGATCCCACCCATTTCCTAATACTTGACCCAACTACCAACCCGGTTTTACCCTTAAGAGGTTCAACCGAACCCAAATGAAAATTTTCACTTTAATTCGTTTACCCCTATTATTTTCACAAGTTGATCCCGCACTATACTCATAATTAAGTATGCACTAATAAAATAATAAAAATAAAAAAATTAAAATAAAAAAATTTGATTTTTTTAATGAATAAAAAGGCTACATTTTCAATAACAGTTTTAGGTTCTACTTTTCAAATTTTTAATAATGTTAACTATTTTTCCCATAATTGTTAGTAAGTTTCTCAATTTTGAATTTTATTCTTTTCCATTTTAGTAATTTTCATTATTACACTCTCCACCTAACCAAACACCAACTCATACATAAATTGTACTAAATATATTTAAGACCTCTTTAATAAGATATTAAATTATTTTAATGCATTAATTGTTAAAGATAAATCTTTCCTCAAAATCAAAAGTTCTCAACCGAATCAAAATCATCACCCACTCCTAACCTCGTCTACCATATCGTCATCTTCTCATCAGATAAAAGAAATCATCCTCCAAAACCCATTCCAATCCAATATCATAAGACAAATTCCCTAGTATGAACAATCCCCGTACCATACGACGAACCAGTAAGTTGCAGTCCTAAACCATATTCATAGAGCTGCCACCCCCACCCGCCCCCTCTTCCCACAACCCAGTGGTCTCCCTCCTCCACCACCACCGTGACATCTCCTGCCAGATCTCTTCGTGCATCATACAGACTGACTCACGACAACAAACCCTTCTATTTTTTTTTCTTATAAATCTTTGTTTTCTATTACTTTTGGTCGCTTCAGTGAGGTTGGAGAGAGCAGGAGGTGAGGTCATCGGCTTTGTAGGAGTGATGTGATGTTGGATGATGGTGTCAGATGGTGGTGGTGGTGGTGAGGTTGAGTCATGGTGGTTGTGGTGGCGGTGTCAGGTTTGGGCGATGGTGGTTTTTGATTGTGTACTCGTGGATGACCTAGGAAAGGGAGAGGGAAGGGTGAGGAAGAAGGTGGGGAGGAGGATGGAGTGGGAAGGGGTGAGGAAAAGGAGGTGACTCGTCGGCAATGGTGGTGTGATGGTGTGGGAGAGAGAGAACGTGTTAGGGATTTTGTTAAATGTTGAATTTTTTTCCAATTGGGTGGTGAACGGAGAAAACAAAAGGTGTTTTGTAATTATTGATTGTTCAGTTTGTTTCCAGAACTAATTAGGAATTAAAAAATTTGAGTATTTAATGTGATAAAATAAAGAAGATAAGTTATTCCTAAATTTGGGTAATATGCATATCAAAATCATTCTTTACCAGAATAGTGCCGTTCACTTTGGTTTATTTTTAAAAAATTAATTGTTTCGGGTCGCTTATTTTTTCGGTTGAACCTCTCAAATCAAGTAAGAACTGGGTGGAAAGTTACTGGGAGAATGGTGGGACCCACACTTGCCACATGGATGCTAAACGACATCGCATCGTGACGAAACGACGTTGTTTTGAGTTACAGGCAGCAACCCAATTTCGGGCAGCTTCCATGTCAGCAGATACCCAGCCCGAGACCCAAACTGACCTGCCCGCTAAAACTCCAGGTACATAAATGTCTCGAGAAAAGTTGTAGGTACACGATTGACCCAACATAAGAAAGTTGGGTACCAACTGTACCAAAAACCCAAGATTATACATATAATTGACATAGAAAACATAGTAAAAGCCATTCAAAACCATCATAACAACACTAACATTTAAATGTTATCAGGAAATCCTTCCTTTTTAGCAAATACCCATTTGCATCCAATTGTCTTTTTTCCCTTTGGTAGTTATGTCAACTTCCACGTCTTGTTCTTCTAAAGAGATTCCATCTCTTCCTCCATTGCATCTTTCCATCTGCTACTTTCAGAACTTCGAATAGCTTTTGAAAAAGTAGAAGGAACATCATCAATGACTGGAAGTGCATAAGCCACTGTTTCAATAAGACGTTCTGGTTTTTGAACTTCTCATCTTACTCGTCGAATGGTAATTGAATCCATCTGCTGTGAAGGTTCTTGGGTCGGAACCTCCTCTTCATCTGACTCTCCATCTATCAATGAAGAAACACTACTGGTGCTCATTGCTGGAATCACCTTGGTATGCTTAAACTCCACCTGCTTTGGAATACACTCCACATGTTGTAAAGTACTATCAGCTTCTTGTGGATTTACCTTAGTCAACATGGCAGATTCATCAAAGGTAACATCTCTGTTGATGATAGTCTTCTTTGCATCTAGACACCATAAACGGTACCCCTTCACTCCAGCATTGAGGCCCATAAATAAAGCCTTCTTTGCTCGTGGATCCAATTTAGAATCATTCACATGGTATTATGCAGTAAAACCAAACACACGTGATGAATCATAATCAATAGCAAGTTTACCTGACCATACCTCCAAAGGGGTCTTGCCGTCTAAAGCAGATGACAATCAGTTAATAAGATATTGTGCATATGTCACAGCCTAAGCCCAAAAATTTATGCCTAACCCAACATTAGACAACATACATCGAACTTTCTCTACTAATGTTTTGTTCATACGCTCTGACACCCCATTCTGTTGTGGTGTTTTTCTAACTGTGAAGTGCCGAATTATTCCACTTTCTTGGCATACCTTCAGAAAAGGATCACTCTTATACTCTCCATCATTGTTTGTTCACAGAACTTTAATCTTCCTTCCTGTTTGGTTTTCATTCTGAGCTTTCCACTTAAGAAAAATCTCAAGCACTTCATCCTTCTTCTTCATAGTAAACACCCATACTCTTCTAGAAAAGTCATCAATAAAAGTGACAAAATAGTTTTTCCCTCCAAGTGACTGAGTCTTGGCAAGTCCCCACACATCTGAATGCACATAGTCCATAATTCCCTTGGTATTGTGGATATCAGTGCCAAACTTCACTCTTCATTGCTTTCCCAGAACACAATGCTCACAAAACTCTAATTTTCAAGTCTTTGTACCTTTCAACAATCCTTGCTTAGCAAGAATTTGCAAGGATTTTTCACCAGCATGTCCCAAACGCATATGCCATAGCTGTTGCCTCTACATCCTTCTTGCTTCCAGAAGTTACTATTGCTACTGTCCCAACTTCTATACTACCTTGGTAGTAATACAGATTATTCTTCCTCACACCTTTTAACATCACCAATATTCCTAATGTTGCTTTAAGAATTCCATCTAGCATAGTAACAACTAGGTCTTTTGATTCTAAAGTCCCCAAAGAGATAAGATTCTTGTTCAACTGCGGAACATATTGAACATCTCTCAAAATTCTGGTAGATCTATCATGATTCTGCAGCTTGATTGAACCTTTCTTGGCTATTTTACATGGGTTTTCATTGCCCATATAAACAACCCCTTCATCGAGATCTTTGAATTCAAAGAACCATTTCCGGATGGGACACATATGGTAGGTGCAACCTGAATCCAGAATCTACCCATCTACTTATGATGCTGAAGGTGAAATAACCAAAGAGATGTCTGACTTCGCTTCACTTTTACATTCAACAATGTTTGCATCTTGTGGAGACGTCCCTTTCTTCTTCAACTTCGGACAGTCTTGCTTCCAATGCCCTTTCTCATGACAGAAACCGCACTCATCTTTGGCAATTTTGTTTCTTGACTTGGACCTTCCTCTTCTCCCCTTCGATAGGCTTTGTTGTCGACCTCTTGCCACTAAAGCTTCACTGCCGCTGTTGCTTTGTTCCTCACTTTATCTTGTTGTTTTTACTCATGACTGTACAAAGCCGAACATACAACATCCAACGAAACATTCTTCTTCCCATGAAGTAGCGTAGTCTCCAAGTGCTCAAATTCATCGGGGGAGATGATAACAACATCAAAGTCAAACCTTCGTCTTCAAAGATAACATCCAAATTGAACAAATCTGCAACTAACTTTCTAAACAAAGTGATGTGTTCATTCATAGTGGTACCTGGTCGATACTCAAACCTGAACAATCTCTTCTTCATTAGAAGCTTATTCTGACCACTCTTCATTAAGAAAGTGTCTTCCAATGCCTTCCACAGTTTGTGCGCAGAAACTTCATTTTTGAATGCATACTTCTGCTCTCTAGACAGGCACGATCGAATTGTTCTGCATGCCAACTTGTTAATGTCAGCCCAATCCTTATCACTGATATCATCAGGCTTCTTATTTTCAATAGCAATATCAAGGCCTTGTTGGAACAGTGAGTCATGGACCTCACACTGCCACATACCAAAATGACCGGTACCATTGAATATCTCCACAGCAAGTTTCAAATTAGACATTGGAAGCCTTGACCATTTGGACGTGAGCCATCTCTCCAGTAGCCTTTTTCTTATCTCCTTCTACCATTAAAACATCAAAGAATAATCAATATTTCAATATTTCAACAAATAGCCTTAAGGGCGAACCTTCGGCTCCGCTACCACTTGTTGGGGAAAACTCGAGTAATTTTCTCACTACAACAAACAACTGGTGAATTAAATATATAATTCACAAACTACACCCGAGAAATAAATATTGAATATTGAATATTATATCACCAATGCACAATGCACAACGAAAAAATATTAGGCGTAATAATAAAAGAGACAAGGAACAAACACACCTGAACATTGATAATTGAGTTCAGCCAATAATTGCCTACGTCTCCGGAGCACCACTATAGCGGCCTGCTCTTTATATTTAGAGAAGAGAATATAATACAAATTTTGGGATACATAAAGGAGAGGGGGGTGTTACTTATATAGAGCTCCACACCTCCTCCAAAGCAACTTCCAACATATGTGGAATTGCAAATAAACACCACAATATAATAAGTAGCAGTGAAGATAGCCGCACACTAGCATGTAGAACACCGAAGCAAATCTGGATGAAGACGGATGAAGCTATAAAGAGCACAAGCCCAATTCAGCCCAATGTGGAGATTGTTGGGATTTGGGCTGCAATTGGACTTGGCCCAAATTATACTTTGGCTTGAAGAAAAAGTAGGACAATTAATTTTGATTAGAGTGTCTTCCAAGTAGTAGCTCTTTAGCTTTTATAGATAGGAGGCTTTGTGTTTAACTTTTTGCAGAGCTACAAAGTAGTTGTGTGTCCGCAGCTAGAGTAGAAAAAGAATAGAAAAAAGTCTTATGACTTGAATGGAGTATTTTCTTGGAAGGTTTTATGTACTAGTATTTTTATATTAGTGCAGATTTGAAGTTCGTAGATGTAAGCAAGTTTAAGGCCGAACCACGTTAAATCTTTGTGTCCAGTTTTATTTTTCCGCAAATCTTTTGCAGTTTTCCCCAACAGTTTTTTTCAGGGTTTCATCAAAGGTTGCTCCAGGACCTGCTGGCATTGGAGAGTCCTGAAAGATTCTAATGTCACGTTCATCTGCATCTTCTCCTGTCCTGTTCATCCTTGTGGCGAATGTGGCAACAACAGAATTTCTGGTGTTACTCAAAGTTTTGGAACTCTAGAAAGACAGATTTGATTTTATTTCTACCCAATTTTTACCTTCAGGTATATGTACAGAGCTAAAGTTTTTTGCTTTCATTTGATTGTACGATTTGACACTTCCCAATTGATATATCATAAACATCTTTTGAATCCGTCTCTATAATGGCCTTTGTGAGGCCTCTAGCGATGGCCAAACTAAGTGACCTTCCCTAGTTTAAGTGTGAAACCAACACAGAACGCTATACCGGAGAAGCAACTTTTTTGCAAATACGAAGTAGGACAGTTAAATAATTTGACAAACAATCAATGTTTGGTTGGTCTAAGTGGGAAGCAATTTGGCTTTGCGAGGTCTAATATTCGAGCATTCGTATATGCAAAAAATTTTCAATGGCGAACTCTCCAACCATAACCAAATGTGCGACCAGGATCGAATCCGGATTAGTCGGAGTAAAGCACAGGATACCAGATAAGACACCAAAAAAATAATGACAAACAAAATGGATTAATGGGAGTGTAAATGTTAATTGAGGGAATGCAAATATGGCTCCCTAATTGCCTGTGTAGGTGTCATTTTGGATTTGGACGACTAATTTGGGGTTCGAGGATGGGTATTAGTTTTAGATTTTATTAAACCTGTGTATACTGCGAATCTTTTGTCAATGTAAAGACCAAATGCACATGTACACATCCTTCCAAAATTGAAGAGCTTTGAAGGGAGAAGGAATTGATGCCTCCTCGGGCAATATGACGGGACGATAATGCCAAACATAATGTTTGAAACTTTAATAAAAAAAATTTGAAGATGTTTGTGCATTATACATTTTATGTTAATGCAAATTGCTTTTTGAAGACTTTGTGGACAGCATGGTCGGCATTATATACATAAATAATATGGAAGTTGGCATATAATTTCTACCCTTTCGCATGCATGTCACTACTCCCAGCATAAATGAAAGAATCAAACAATTAATCCGTTCGGAAAAGAAAAGAATTAAACGATTAATTAATCCAACTGCTTTCCCAACATAAAAGAAAGCATTAATCCAACCAATAATAAGAACCTAATTAGGAGCCACACCAGATTGTGCTTGCGCTGAGGAAAAAAACACCAACCAGTACATACTTACTTTGTTGTCCGCTTGCTTAATTGTTTAGTCAAAGCTAGACAAAGATGGGTGAATTCCTTCTTACAATTGTTGTGGAGGGATGTTGAAGAAGTTGGCTTCACTTGCCTTAGAAGGGATCGATCTTGCTTGGGGACTGAAGGGGAAGCTGCAGAAACTCAACAAGTCGTTGACCTCCATTCTAGCAGTGTTACATGACGCTGAAGAGAAACAAGGTAGAGAGGAGTCTGTGAAGATTTGGCTGCAAAAGCTTCGAGATGTAGCATACGAAGCTGAAGATGTTCTTGATGAGTTCGGCTACGAAGTTCTCAGGCAAAGCGTGGAGGGTAGTACTCCAAGTAGGAAGGTGAGCAAGTTCTTTTTCTGCCTCTTCCAACCCCATTGCATTTGGACTTCATATGGGCAAGAAAATTAAGAAGATCAATGATGAGCTGGTCGAGATTAAAAATGAGGTTGTTGGCCTCGGTCTGATTATAGGGAGGGAGAGAGCTCCACAAACTAGTGTAAGCCCAATAACGCACTCCTTCCTAGAGAAATCAGAACAAGTTATTGGAAGGGATGGTGATGTGTCTGAAGTGATTAACTTGTTGAATATTTCAAGTGATGATCAAGTGCTCTCCGTTGTCCCTATTGTGGGGATGGCTGGTCTTGGCAAGACGATTTTAGCCAAACTGGTGGTGAAAGAAATTAAAGATAGAAAGCTTTTCGATGAAACAATTTGGGTTTGCGTTTCCCAGAAATTTGATAAGCAAAGGATTCTGGGAGAAATGTTACAGGATTTGTTGGGGACAAACAATGGGGCCTTGAGCAACTTGAATACAATAGTAAGCCAACTTAAAGAAAAGCTAGAAGGCAAGAAATTTCTGCGCGTACTTGACGATGTTTGGAATGAGAAACTTCAGGACTGGGAGAGCTTAAAGAACGATTTGTCAATTGTTAGGGGAAGCAATGGGAATGTCATAATAGTTACCACACGGAAACAACAAGCAGCATCAATAATGGAGACTTCACCTGGGCGTAGGCATGAGTTGAAAAGACTACAGGATGAAGAGTGTTGGTCTATTATTCGAAAAATGGTGGAGACTGGGAATGATAAGGCATCCATATCCGGAAACTTGGAGGTAATCGGAAAGGATATTGCAAGGAAATGCGGAGGTGTACCATTGGCTGCACGGATGTTGGGAGGGTTGATGAGGAACTCCAAAGAGGAAAGTGATTGGTCGTCAATTAAAAACAACCCTGTCTTGGATTCAAGAGGGGATGATGGGGATGATGTTGGAATTTTGCCTATACTAAAGCTGAGTTATGATCATTTGCCTTCTTACTTGAAGCCATGTTTTGCATATTGTGCTATGTTTCCTGAAGATCATCGCATTGATAAAGAGCAGTTAATCCAATTGTGGATGGCTGAGGGACTTCTTAGAACAACTAATGAACAAAGTATGGAAGATATAGGCAATAGGCATTTTATTGAATTGCTAGCAAATTCATTCTTCCAAAATGTTGAGAAGGATTGGGTGCATTTTGATATCAGAGGCTGTAAGATGCACGACTTGGTGCATGACCTCTCGTTGTCTATTTCAAAACCGGAGGTGCTGAATTTGAATGCACGTCCTAATTTTGGAGAGGATACATCTTCCAATGTTCGCCATTTGAATTTGGTATGTGATGAGAACATAGCAAAAGCTTTTCCTATTATGATCTGTGCGGAAAGATTGCATTCAGTATTTACAAGAAGAGGCAATGATGTTATTGTAAAGTTGAAGAAAATTGGAGGTTTGAGAACTCTCAACTTGGAAGCTGCTGATATAAATGAGCTGCCAGATTGGATTGGAAAGCTAAAACATTTGAGATTTATTGATGTTTCAAGGACAAAGATCAAAGGATTGCCGGAGTCCACCTGCAAGCTCTACAATTTGCAAACTTTAAGACTTGAAGCGTGCTGGCAGCTTGAAAGGATCCCGAGCAAGATGAAGAATTTGATAAGCCTAAGGCATTTCTATCTTACTCGGTATCATGGGAAGAATTTTACTCTGCCTAACAATTTGGTGGATGTGAGATTGGTAGGCTGCGACAATGTGGATCAAATTCCAAGTCTTGGACATTTTCCTAACCTTCAAACTCTCCATATTGAAGGGATGTCAAAGGTAAGGTGCATTGGCCATGAATTCTACAGTGGGGTGGTAGATCTGGAAAGCAAAAAAAATAATGGTGTGATTTCGTTCCCATCATTAAAGGAATTTCGATTGGAAGCTATGCTCAGTTTAGTTGAGTGGATGTTGCCCGGAGGAGATATGGCCAGAAATGGTGAGTTGATACTTTTTCCTAGCTTACAAGTTTTCTGCATATATGACTGTAGGAAATTAAGGAGTATCCCCGGGATCTGTCACATGCCATCACCTGTCCGGTTGACCATTATTGTGTGTCCTGAATTGAGTGACTTATCCGGTGAATTTCGCGTGCGGACACCCATCAAAGAGATATATATACAGAGTTATGATAATTTGAGGTTGATGCCCAGCCTCCAGCGCGCAACTTGTCTTAAACGACTACGACTTATCATTTGTCAGAAATTAACATCTCTTCCAATCGGGTTGCAGTCTTGCACACAATTGCAGGAATTATCTATTCGGTGTTGCCCAATTGATGAATTCCCAATCGATGATCCGAAAGGATTTCTTTTTCTTGAACAAATGGAGATTGGGAATATTAAGAGATCGACATGTCTTCCCAATGGATTGGAATCATGTACATCTTTAAAGAAGTTATCGATATTCAGCTGGGATCAACTGAATTCTATGCCTGATGATCTAGGAAAACTAACATCCCTTGCTGAATTGGAGATTCGTGGCTGTGCAAGATTAACTTACATTCCAGAAGACATGTTTGCTCAGTTCACCAGATTGAAACGTCTGAGTATTGGTGGGTTCTGGGAAGAGTTAGAGGTATTCCCAGGGCTGAACTCAATCCAGAATCTCAAACATACTCTTGAAACCTTATGGATAAGAGGATGGAGAAAACTGGAGTCATTACCAAACCAATTACAGCAACTCACCACCCTCAAGGAGTTGGAGATAAATGGCTTTGACGGGATTGAGATCTTGCCAGAATGGTTGAGCAATCTTTCATCTCTTAGATATATTCGTATTGTTGGCTGCAAGAATTTGAAGCATCTGTCATCTTCCGCAGCGATGCAATGCTTATCCAAATTAGAGCAGATAAGTGTCCTATTCTTAGGAAAAATTGCAACAAGGAAACGGGTTCCCAGTGGTCCAAGATACGCATGATCCCAAAAGTTTACATTGACTGGGAAATGGTCAATTAAGGTATGTTTCAATCTGAACTTTTAAGGAATGAAAAAAAAATTTGTATTAATTGTGAAAGTTAGAGCTGAGGGTAACAGTTATATTATATTGAGTGTGAAGTGATAGCGCAGCTCTAGACTCGATTCAAAGTAATCAGATTAGTATATGTAAAGTCCTCAACAGACCGTATATAGGCACATGAAATGCTAAATGCTTACTTGCCCTCCTGATTTACTGCTAAGGACTGCTTGCAAAAACAAATTACAGAATGCAGCACTGGAATCGTGCACTATAGTGATCTACTAAGATGATAAATAATTCAGAGCATTTGCGACTCAATAATGCACTCATCAAGTGTTGGTTGATTTATTGAATATGCATGATGACTTTGCTAGACAGTAAATAGATGTTTTAAGATACGTGAAATTTGTTGTTTTGATGTAATTGTTGATTCCTGCTCTTGTTCAAATTAAATGCACTTTGTAGGTGATGCACCGGAGGGAGGGATTAAGTGTGAGATGGCATCGGCAAACATTATAAGATCGCAAACATTTACCAGGTAATCTTCGACCCCTGGAATGCATTTTCCAACGGCCCTAAGGTTATTGCAGCATAAATGATCAGCGATTGTCTGCCTCTTCCCTAAATATTAAGTCAAATATGTAATTAGCTTACTCGTAAAAAAAATCTTGATTTTGAGCAATCTTTCATCTGTTAGAAAGATTGGAATTTTTTTTATTTTCAGAATCTTTCAAAAGTATCTACAATATTCTTCAGCAGTCATGCAATTGTACTCGCCAATCAAATTTTTGTCTTTGTGACACTTCGAAGCCCTATTCTGCCGACAGATTGTGCCGTGTGGAGGCGGGCTCCAAATGGTCCGAGATTTGTCCCAAACATCTATACAAGCAATAGTTAGAGTTGGGGGAGCATTTGACAGTGGTGTGTTTATGTTGTCGGCTTGCCTTTGATACTTTAGAACATGGTGGCAGTAGCGTGATCAAGCTGCTACTGAGTTTGGTTTTTTTAGCTTATTTCCAGAATAATTGTAAGTGTGCAAGTTGTGTGTGTTTTTTTGTTATTCTAATGTTTTCTTTGTTATCTGATCATTCTTGAGATGCCTCATGTTCAGCAAACCAAGAAGATCAACTTAGTGGATTATAGGTCTCCATGCTGCACTTGCTGCATGGGCTAGGGATATGGTGTTGCAAGTTGCTGCGGCAAGCTACATGCAACATGGCCTATATAGTTGAATGTTGTAATCTAAATTCAATCAAGGAAAAACGTGAGTTTTTCACTTCATTGTATGTCCTCTAACTTGTTCACTAAGTGTTCAAGACAAGAGATTGAGTGTTTAGAGAGAAAACCAATAAAACAGTAACAAAAAAAACTAACTTTGTGAGTTTTGCAATTTTTCCAGCAAACATAGATGTTCCAAGTTAAAACATCGATGTTCTTGAGCTCTGCCAACTAATTTGAAGTTCCAGAATTCTCAAACATCGTGATACGGCAACAGCCCTAGAATCCACTAGTTCCACCTCCGTAACTATCTGATTGTCCCGATCGTCAATCTCAATCAAACTCGCCGTGTAAGTCTCCTTCACCTCCTAATCTCTGCACGGGTTAGACAACAAAGTAGTAGATACACAAAAATAGGCTTTAACAATTCTATTCTTCACCTCCAAGACTCAATTAAGGAATAGGCAACAGAGGGATTAGAATCACAAAGAATTGAATAAACGCCACAAGCAAAGCAACTTGATAAGTAATTTCAAACCCTAATATAAAACTAAGAGAATCCACTCTCGATAAACACGATTGAATCTACAATCAAAGAAAAACCTCAAAGGCAATTTTATTCTCAAAATAGTCTGTGTCAAATAACAAAAGAAAGGTCCTATTTATACTAATCTCTAACCCTAATTTCGTCTAAACTAACCCAAAAACCAAGTCAAAATAGGTTTTTAACTTTTCCAGAATGTTTAGGTGCTGACCAATATTTTTAGGTGCGACTTCAGACTACCCAAATAGACAGTATTTTAGGTGTGATTTCAAACTACCCAAATAGACTAGGTTTTAATTTGAGCCTACATGAGATGGACACTAAATAAAACTTTTACAATAAAAACCCAACTAACTTAAGCCCACATTAATCAACTTAATTAATAATGAACTAGACCCAAAATAATAAAATAATAATAATAAAAATATAAAACAACCACATGTCGACATTGGGCCCCACTTGAAGATTGATGCCGACAAACCTCCTTTCAGTAATGATAATAAAGGTGGCTTCTCATTAAGTTTCCTTCTAAGCTTGCTTAACTTGATTTCTTCTTGAAATTCTTGTTCAATCCAAGCTCGTGTAAAATGATTCTTCATGGGCATCTTTGGGCAAGCTTTTGTGATTGAAACTTGGAATCCTCCCCTTATGCTTGGTGCATCCTTGATTGCATCACATCGATATTCCAAGATTAAACATCGATGTTCTAAGAGTTCTGCCAAATAGATTGAAGTTCCAGAATTCTCAAACATAGATGTTCCAAGATTAAACATCGATGTTCTAAGAGTTCTGCAAAATTGTTTGAAGTTCCAGATTCTCAAAACATCGATGTTTAAAGTTAAACATTGATGTACTTGAGCTCTGTCAAAGTAATTTGAAATTCCATTTCTCAGAAACAAAACCAACAATTGGTAGCGGAGCGGTTCCTTCTTTTAGGCCTGTTTCCATTTGCTGAAACCACACCAAATCAACCTCAAACACAAACCTAAACACCAAACCACAAAATGAATACCCAACCAGCAAACAGAACCACTATATCATTACCCTTACCACCTATTTCTGAAGGAGAAAATTATAACTATTAGGCTATAAGGATGAAATCCTTCTTTGTAGCTAGTGGTTTGTGGTTTTTTATTGAAGAAGGATTTGTAGAAGAAGAAGAGATTGAAGGCATGTCTGTAAACCAATTGAAAACATATAATGAAAGAAAAAAGAAGCACAATACTGCAATTTCATTTATGTTTTTTCTGGTTTCAGAAGAGATCTTTCCTTTGATTGTTGGATCCTCAACAGCCAAAGAAGCTTGGGAAATTTTGGAAAAGCAGTTTAGGTGTACAGATGAAACAAGACAAATCAGGATGCAAGCATTGAGAAGAGATTTTGAGATGCTAAAGATGTCAAAAATAGAAACTATTAGGGAGTATGCCTCTAAAGCTCAAGGCATTGTCAACCGAATCAGGCTCTATAGAGAAGTGATTCCTGAAGTCAGGATAGTTGAAAAGATTTTCAATAAAATTACAGATAGATTTGAAGCTAAAGTATCTGCCATTGAGGAATCCAAAGACATCACTCAAATGTCTGTGCCTGAACTTGTTGGAAAACTAGAAGCTCATGAGCAGAGGCATATAAGAAGAGTTGAAGCTGGGATTGAAACTGCCTTTCAAACTAAGCAAAAGGGTATCAGCAACAAGACTGAAATGAAGCAGAAAAGAGACAAAAAACAACAAGGAGAAGGCTCAAGTTCACAAGCTGTTCTTCCATCTTGCAAGTTTTGTGGAAAGACAAACCACCTGGAACAAAGGTGCTGGAAAAATAAGAAGTGTAACTTCTGTCATGAACTCGGACACATTGAACACTATTTTTGAGCAAAACAGAATGGAGATAATCAACAACAGATCCATGAGCAGACCCAACAACATAAAGCTCACACTCAGCATCAAGCTAAGCTAGCTGAAGGGAAGCAAGAGGAGTTTATGTTCATGGCAGGAGAGTTTTTTGGAAAGCAAGAAGATGGTGTATGGTACATTAACAGTGGCTGCACTAGTCACATGACTGGAAATATGAAATGGTTCTTGGATTTGGATAAGTCAGTTTGTGTGAAAGTCAAAACTGCTGATGGTGCCATTCTCAAATCTACGGGAAAAGGTACTGTTTCTATGAACTATAATGGAGTTAGTAAATTCAATAAAGATGTTTTACTAGTTCCTGGATTGAAGCACAATCTCTTGAGTGTGCCACAAATGACTAAGAAAGGATATTCAGTAATTTTTTAAGTTGATTGTTGTATGATTTCTATGAGAGGCAAGCTTGTTTGAAAAACAAACATGATGAACAATGCATTTCCTGTAAACTTGAACATGCATAATGAGATGGTGAATAAATGTGAAGTTGATGAAAGTAGCTTATGGCATAGAAGATATGGCCGTGCTAGCTTGTATTGCTTGAAACTTGCTGCACAAAAGGAGTATGTTAGGGAATTGCCAACAATACAAGTTCCTGGAGAAATTTGTGAGCCCTGCCAATTGGGAAAGATGCATAGAGAGTCTTTTTCGGTTGCAGCCGAAGGAAAAGCCTCAGAGAAGCTGGAGCTGGTGCACACCGATCTTTGTGGTCCAATGCACACACCATCTTTGAGTGGTAATCTCTATTTCATATTATTTAATAATGATCTCATTCAGATGACATGGATTTATCTCTTGAAAAACAAAATGACAATTCTCAAGAAATTCAAGAGCATGGCAGAAACTCAATGCAATTGCAAGATAAAGAAGTTGAGATCAGATAGAGGGGGGAATACATGTCAAGGATGTTTGAAGACTTTTGCAACTCAAATGGAATTTTTCATCAATTGACTGTACCATACTCTCTTCAACAGAATGGAGTAGTAGAGAGGAAGAATAGGATTGTGATGGAGATGGCAAGGAGCATGCTTGCAGAGAAGAAGGTACCCAAAAGTTTCTGGGCAGAAGCAACTTATACGGCTATTTATCTCATCAACAGGCTACCAACAAAGTCAGTTGATGGGATGACACCTATAGAAGCTTGGTCTTGGCAGAAACCAACTGTGAAGCATCTAAAGGTGTTTGGTTCTCTTTGATATGTTCATGTTCCTGAAGAAAAGAGGAGGAAGCTAGACTTTAAAGCTGGAAAGGGGATACTATTGGGTTATAGTAGTCAATCTAAAGGCTACAGGGTGTTCATAATTGACAATGAGAAGGTGACTACAACAAGAGATGTCAAAGTAAATAAAGAAGCTTATTGGGATTGGAAAGAGAAGAAAGTGATGAAGAACAATCTATGTAGCTCAATTGAAGTACAAGAAGACCAGCCTCTAAATGAAGAGGATTATGATTCTGATACATCTCCAACAAAGATTAGACCACTTGCTGAGGTATATGAGAGGTGCAATCTTATAGAAGCAGAGCCACACTGTTATGAAAAGGCAGCAAAGCAAGAGCATTGGAAAAGGGCCATGGAGGAAGAAATAGGCATGATCAACAAGAATGAAACTTGGCAATTGGTTGCTAGGCCTGGAAATGAGAAGATAATTGGAGTCAAGTGGGTATTCCGCACAAAAATGAACCCCGATGGAACCATATCCAAGTTCAAAGCAAGGCTTGTGGTCAAAGGCTATGTACAACAATATGGCCTTGACTATCTTGAAACATTTACACCTGTGGCACGCCTTGACATAATCAGATTGCTCTTGGCTATTTCTGCTCAAAACAAATGGAAAGTGTTCCATCTAGATGTGAAATATGCATTTCTAAATGGGATTCTGGAAGAAGAAGTCTACATTGAGCAACCTGCTGGTTTACTGTGGAAGGGAAGGAAGATTATGTTTACAGGTTAAAAAAGGCACTATATGGACTGAAACAAGCTCCAAGAGCTTGGTACAGTCGCATGGATTGCTATTTGGTGTGTCAAGAATTCAAAAGAAGTGAAAGTGAAGCAACCTTATATGTGAAAGGGAGTTCTTGTGATAATTTGATCATAGTCTCCATCTATATTGATGATATGCTAGTTACCGGAGCTGATCATGACAAAATTTCAGTCTTTAAAACTGAAATAGAGAAAGAGTTTGAGATGTCTGATTTGGGATTGACGCAATATTTTCTTGGAATGGAAGTGAAGCGGTGGAGTGAAAGAATTGTGATCTCAAAGGAAAAATATGCTGAAGGAATCCTAAAGAAATTCAAAATGGATTCCTGTAACTCTATAGCAACTCTTCTCATTCAGAATACAAAACTTTCAAAAAATGAATCTGAAGAAGGAGCTAAAGAGAGCATTTACAAGAGTTGTGTAGGGAGTCTGTTGTATTTGACAGCAACACGCCCTGACTTGCTATTTGCAACAAATTTGTTGTCCAGGTGTCTTCATTCTCCTAAGCAGAGTCATGCAATTGTGATGAAGAGAGTGCTTAGGTATGTGAAAGGCACTACCAACATTGGCATGCATTACAGTTCAATCAAGGATACTAAATTGAAGGTTTTCAATGATAGTGATTGGGCTGGTAGTGTTGACGACATGAAGAGCACAACTGGATATGTGTTCCTGCTAGGCTCTAGTGCATTTGCTTGGTGTTCAAAGAAGCAAAGTGTTGTGGCACAATCTACTGCTGAAGCAGAATACTTGGCAGCAGCATCCACTGTGAATCAAGTCATTTGGTTCAGGAAAATCATGTCTGATCTTAAAATGGAGCAAAAAGAGCCAATGGAATTATTCTGTGATAATCAATTTGCCATTGCCATGATAAGAAAAAAGAGCCAATGGAATTATTTTGTGACACTTCGATGCCCTATTCTGCCGACAGATTGTGCCGTGTGGAGGCGGGCTCCAAATGGTCCAAGATTTGTCCCAAACATCTATACAAGCAATAGTTAGAGTTGGGGGAGCATTTGACAGTGGTGTGTTTATGTTGTCGGCTTGCCTTTGATAGTTTAGAACATAGTGTCAGTAGTGTGATCAAGCTGCTACTGAGTTTGGTTTTTTTAGCTTATTTCCAGAATAATTGCAAGTGTGCAAGTTGTATGTGTCTTTTTGTTATTGTAATGTTTTGTTTGTTATCTAATCATTCTTGGGATGCCTTATGTTCAGCAAACCAAGAAGATCAACTTAGTGGATTATGAGTCTCCATGCTACACTTGCTGCATGGGCTAGGGGTATGGTGCTGCATGCAACATGGCCTATATATTTGAATGTTGTAATCTGAATTCAATCAAAGAAAAACGTGTATTTTTCACTTCATTGTGTGTCCTTTGACTTGTTCACTAAGTGTTCAAGACAAGAGATTGAGAGTTTAGAGAGAAAACCAATAAAACAGTAACAAAAAAAATCAACTTTGTGAGTTCTGCAATTTTTCCAGCAAACATCGATGTTCCAAGTTAAAACATCAATGTTCTTGAGCTCTGCCAACTAAATTGAAGTTCCAGAATTCTCAAACATCGATGTTCCATGATTAAACATCGATGTTCTAAGAGTTCTGCCAAACAGATTGAAGTTCCAGAATTCTCAAGCATCAATGTTCCAAGATTAAACATCGATGTTCTAAGAGTTCTGCAAAATTGTTTGAAGTTCCAGATTCTCAAAATATCGATGTTCAAAGTTAAACATCGATGTTCTTGAGCTCTGTCAAAGTAATTTGAAATTCCATTTCTCAGAAACAAAACCAACACATGGTAAGTGAACTGTGAACTCATTTATCTAATGTATTCTCTTAATGTGATTACACTAGTTAAATCAAACAATGCTACAATAACCCTGATAGTAGCTTCGTCCAAATAATCAGAAAGCCAACTACCTCAATCAGAGAATTGAAGCTAGTGCTTTTTTTTATTGTCTTTGGTACCTCTTCAATCATTTCCCTCTTTGAAGAATTGCCAGCTACCGATGTGGGAGTGATCTCTTAAGAAAATATGGTCAACTGTTTTCTTTTTCATCTATGGCTAACAAGAAACAATGTGTTGTATTGTATGAGTACTATCCTTTTGATACTCAAAGTGTTTTCTACATGGTTTTCTCAGGGATTCCTCAAAGGTTGCTCCCGGACCTGCTGGCATTGGAGGAGTCCTTAAAGACTGTTCGTCTGCATCTTCTCCTGTCCTGTTCATCCGCCTGGCGAATGTGGCAGAATTTCTGGCGTTACTCAACGCTTTGGAACTCTCAAAAGACAGAATTGATTTTATTCCTACCAAGACAGTGTGCTATCTTGTGTTATGATGCTATCTCAGAAGACAGTATGGTACCGTTTGGTTCGTGGTACTCGGACCAAGTCCACATGGACTTGGGTGGACTTGGACTCGAGACCATGTTTGGTTCGTGGACGCGGAGTAAGTCCAGGTGGACTTTAGTGGACTTCAGTCCCACCACCAGGGGACTTCGGGGTGGACACGAGGCCACAGAAAATGGTGCGGCCTCGAAGTCCATCGCGATGGACTCCACAATTTTTACTTATTTACCCTCGATCTTTTTCCCTAATTCCCAAATAACCATCATCAAAACCCTCTTTTCTACCCCAAACTCGTCACGAGCTCTCGACCTTCTCCCCTCTTCTGCTCTCAACCTAGGTGAGAAACCCTCCTCTTTTCTCCCCCAAATCCAGCCGGCCACCCTCTCCTTCTCTTCGTCTTCTCCTTTACCTCACTCTTCCTCTTCGCCCTCCTTCTTCTCTCCATCGTCGGTCACCTTCTGTTCGCTTGTCTTCACTGTCTTCTCCTCCCCCTACCGCTTCGGCCTCCTTCCTCTCTTCGGCGTCACCCCCAATTCGAGTTTAGTGAACCCTGATTTCGAAACCTTGTCATATTCTTCCAACCACCAGCCTCTCCTTCATTTACCCCTCAATTTCAATTTCTGGAAACCCTATCAAAACCCCCAATTTCAATTCTCGAAACCCTAATTTTTAAAACCCCCAATTAACCTTGTCCAATGGAAACCCTATCTTCTAAAACCCCTAATTAACCCTATAGAATTACTTCTGTCTTGCATTCCGGATTAGGGTTCTTTTCTAACTTGGTTATTAATTGTTGTTTTAACAGAGTTTAATCAGAATTGTTGGGAGAGCTCAGGACTACGGCGGACATAGCTTCGGGTATGGTCCTCTTCTCTTAAATCATCGAATTTGTATGTGTTGTTGTCTTTTTTATGTCTCTTTATTCATGATTCGATGTTGTTAAATTGTTATTTTTGTAGTGTTGATTTGTTTTTTTTTTAAAAAAAATACTTGCTGTGTTCCTCTTGCATTCCATTTGTTAAAGTTTATATGGCAATGTTTGTTAAAGCTGGTTTCTTTTTGTGTTTGTATTTGGTGTTTGAATATGTTTTTCCCCGTGTACTGTTGATTGTTGGATTCGTTATTTGTCCCAGAGATCCTTGTTTGAATTCTCTTCCATTTTCTGCTCCTCTGCTGTTTGGCAAATTTATGGTGGGTTGAGAGTTTATGTTAGATATGGTCTGTCTTATAATGGATTTTTTTTCTCTTACATTCTAGAGTTACTGAAGTGATGACTAATCCTTTGCAGGTTCACCTTCAGCTCCATTCCGAAATAGAAAAATTGCTCTGAAGAATCACCTGGTAAGATGTAGTACCTTGTCTTTATTACATGTGTTGTTTATTTGGAACCCTCTATTGTGTTGTGATGATACTGAATCAGTTGCCATTTTAAGGGTGAACATGTGATTGCCTATTTATATCAAGAAGCATGTTATATATATGTGTGGTTGGGTCAACTGTACATGCTTGCATTTTGGGAATGTGTGGCTGTAAATTATGGTTTTGTTTGCTCTCTATTTTGTGCATATACATTTCTGGTTGTTATATAGTATGGGATATTGTCTAAATGATTTTTAATTTCTTGTTTATAGAACATGGATGATTGGGATAGGAAAATGCTGTGCATATGGGCTTATCGTAGACGCAGCCGGAATTTGATTTTCTTTATGTTTGTGTTCGTTGCTGCCTATTATTGGTTCAAGATTAGACGTAGGTATAATAGGCGTGCCTTGTACGATAGAACTTTAGGCAATCCCATTATTAGGATAACTAACATTAGGCATTATACCTCATTTTGCGATGAAAACACCATTGATGCATTGAGAATGGACATGAACACATTTGCCAAGTTGTGTGAATTGTTGCACACCCAAGGTGGGCTGAGGTCAAATGGCAACGTTAGTCTTGAGGAGAAAGTAGCTGCATTTTTACACATTCTAGCACATCATGAGAAGGTTAGGGTCATTAGACTTCAATTCCAAAGATCAGGAGAGACCATTAGTAGGAATTTTAATGCCGTATTGAGGTCTGTAATCATTGCCCAAGATGCCTTCACAGTTAAGCCAGAACCAATCCCTGAAGACTTCACTGAATCAAGATGGAAGCACTTTAAGGTATAAATTTGTAAACTTAAAATTGGATGTTTTCAAAAACCATTGCATCAGCACACACATGTAGTTGTAACAATGTTGGAGTTGTGTCTACTAGGGGTGTTTGGGAGCTTCGGATGGTACTTACATTGATGTTACCGTACCTGAGGATGATAAGCGTAGATATCGTACAAGAAAGGGGCGCATTTCAACCAATGTTTTGGGTGTATGCGACAAGAACATGAATTTTGTACTTGTGTTCCCGGGGTGGGAGGGATCAGCATCCGATTCAAGAGTTTTACGTGCTGCAGTAACTCAAGATGAGGGCTTGCAAGTTCCTGTTGGTATGTCATATAGTCTCGAACAATTTTTTTGGCTTTACTTCATTTTTAGGCTTCATCTTTTGAGATGCGTTTTTGATTCCATAATTCTGAATTGATAGACAACTACTACCTAGTTGATGCTGGGTACACCAACGGCCCGGGGTTCTTAGCACCATATAGAGGAGCACGGTATCATCTCAAGGAATGGGGTAGTGGGAATAGGATTCCTGCTAATTACCAGGAATACTTCAACCTAAAACATGCCAAAGCACGTAATGTGATTGAGCGTGCTTTTGGGTTACTGAAAAAAAGATGGGCAATTTTGAGGAGCCCTTCTTTTTATCCAATTAATACTCAAGGCAGAATAATTCTAGCTTGTGGGTTCCTCCATAATTTCATCCGACGCACAATGTCGTATGATCCTGAGGAGGATGATGTGTCTACTGATGCATTGCTTTCCAACTCCGATGATGATGGAGATGTGGAGCTCATTGAGTGTGTGCAGAGTACCAATGAGTGGACTGAAAAAAGAGATAAGCTTGCGCAAGATNGGGGGGGGGGGGGGGGGGGGGGGGGGGGGGTTTAAGGTAGATGTGGGTCAATTCAAGCTGGGAACCTATCCCATGATCCTTGACAAAATTAGGAAGAGGATTCCAGATGCTCCTGATATGAATGACAAACATGTCAGAAACAAGATGAAGAAGTTGAGGGAGAAATATGTTGGCTGCTATGAAATGTTGCAGTGCAGTGGCTTTGCATGGGATGATATGAAGCAGTGTGTGTCTGTTGACAGCACAGATGTGCTGGACACATACAAGAAGGTTAGCTCTCTTTAATTTTTCTGCTACATATGCATCATATTCAATTCATATAACTGTAATTCCATTGTTGTTTGATGTTGCTGATTTTTTTTTCCCAAATCTTATGTGGGCAGAAAAATCCCAAGTCCAAGTACCAAGCGGGGACACCTTTCCCTGAGTACGAGCGGTTGTGTAACATTTTTGGCAAGGACCATGCTACGGGTGTGGCTGAAATAAATCAACGTAGGGAGAGGGAGAAATGCATCGCCGAGCAGTAGAAGGAACAGCAGGGAAATGGTGCTGGAGAGGATGATGATGGGCCTGCCGAAGCTGGAAATGACAATGTGGGGGAGAATGCGACTCAAACCACTCCAAACACACACACTCCCTCTTCTTTTCCGGCTTCTGATGCGTCAGCTTCATCAAGGAAGGGGAAGCGCACAAGAGAGGAAGAGCCCTTTGAGAAATTAGTCCAGACAATGCAGGATTTTGTGATTGAATACAAGGAGGAGAGAGTTGAAATGCGCGAAACAATTGCTAAGAAAAAGCATAAGGGCCCCGTAGAGGAAGACGACCCTGAAACTGACATAACCGATGATCTGGAAGCGGTTGTGAATGAGCTGGAACGCCTTTTGGTCCCAATGGAAACGGTGATGGGAGCAGTGTATAGGATGCAGGTTGAGCCAAAACACATGAAGTTGTTTTGGAGGTTGCGTGATGAAGCCAAGGTGGTATGGGCTGAAAAACTAGCAAGTGTGTGAAGGAGTTGGATTTTAGTTATAGCTTCTTGTTTTTGGAACTAGAAAGAAGCTGTTTTCGCATAATATGCCATGTTTGGTAGTTTGCATGCTGTTTTTGCGACTAGTTAATGCCTGCTTCCAGGTAGTTTTAGTAGTTAAGGTTATGCATAAATTGTTACAAGTTTAGGTTCTGAACCTTATTTTGGTGGATGGTTTGGATGTGTATGAAACGTTGCATTGATGGATGGTTTGCTACTATTATGCCTTCAAATGTTGATGTTTAATGCTCACTGTTAGTTGGTTATTGGTTGTCTACTATTCTCTCTTTGGATGGATTTGCTCCATGCTTGCTATTTTCTGTTTCTATGCAGCAATATCAATCTGCAGCTTCATTTGCCGTGGATTGGTGCAAATTCAGTAGGAAAATTCTGCAGCTTGTGTTTGATGGCATTAGTTGTTCAAATTAAAGATTGACATTAATTGGGTAGTTATAACTTTGTCATGACATCATGTACTTACGTACCTAATTATTTCTTCTGTATGTTTTCACTTATATAGGAACAGAGTTGAGATCATGACCAAGTATAAATATTATGTGGTGTTTAATGGTCGTTGGAATGGGATTTTTGAAGATTGGCCGTCCGTGAAATTAGCCGTTGATGGGTATCCCAATGCTACGTACCAAGGATATAAAACACTACGCGAGGCTGAAGCTGCATACGTGCTCAGTGAGAAGCGGTGGGTGCGTGATAATTATGCCACTTTCAATGACGAAAATCCAAACCCCCCAGAAAGTGTGGACAACGAGCATGTTTCGATGCCCGGGAAAAAAGACAATAGTCTGAAATTGTGGTTTGCCTTGACCTTGCTTGTTGGAGTGGTGATAGGCATGGTTATTAATACTTTTGTTGTTCACTTGGCCAAGAAAATGTAATGTGATAGAGTAAGGATGTATCGAAACAAAAAACTTCTTATGACTTTTCTATTTTTCGTTTGTTGTAACTTGTAAGGATAATCGTAATGGCTTTTTCCATTTCAACAATGCATGTGCCATTTCTTATGATCATGCCTCCAATATGTTTTAATTGATGAATATGATTATAGACATTTCTGTATGAAAACATACAATAAAAATATTTAAGTGTATTAACAGAAAAATGCAATAATAATATTAGTGATAATAGGATAACATATGGTGTATATATAAATAAGTATAATAATGAAAAAATTACAAGACCCTAGTGTCTTTATTACCATTACAGGGAAATTAATGCTATATGACTTGTAATTTTTCATTCACAGCATATAGGGGTATTCATGTCATTTCTGCTATTTAGTCCAAGTCCAGTCCACATACAACCAAACATCATTCATCTGGACTAACCTCAAGTCCACAGCATACAGTCCACACAACCAAACGCAGTCTGGACTAGCTCAGTACAGTTAAGGCTAGTCCAGTCCAGGTCTGAATGGACTTGGACTCCCAGTCCCCCGAACCAAACGGTGCCTATGCTATCTTGGGTTTTACATGCTGGACAATATAAAAAAAGAGAAAACAAAGAGCCGAGTGCCTTTTCAATCTTAAGTTTCTGATTCACCCTTCTGTACATTACAAATCATGAACATGTTCATGCATTAATCGTCAATAGAAAAGCTCAATAGATTCCCAAGAGTATTAATCAGTCGTGTTGTTCATTTGGTTAACTTTGTTGTTTCCATAACTTACCAAAAGTTCCTGCAGGAGCAAGCTGCATTCCTGAAATGATGGTAGTGCGCTCAGTCCCTCACTATAATCTCTTGATCCTACACGCGAGAGATTAGCATTATTGCAGAGTTACAGTCTTCACACATCTACAGTTTAGTTAGTTACTTCTTCTATATTTATGGTTTGCCAAAAACGGATGTTTCGTTGTTGTATTGTACTGCAATGATCTCAGATTATGCACACAATCCGATGTTGACGAAGTGTATTAGAATTATCCAAGAAATTTCAAAGGGGAAGGATGATTTAAAATTTTCCAAATTGAGAGTTGTTCTTTCTTTTTGAATGCCAAATTGGACTGAATTGGCTCTGTTTCTTTCATTCACAGAAGAACATATAGCTCAACACTTTATATGCTCTCTTTTTTTTTGTGGTGTCGTTGTTACAGGTCGCTCATGTTTGGGCTCTCGCTACTTAAGGGCCGGTACTGCGCTCCTTCAGGCCCAACAGCCTTTTTTTTGGTATCTGGTCTAAGACCGATATCATGTGTCTCCATTGGTCCAAGACCGATGTCATCCACTGGTCGAAGACTGATGTCATCCACTGGTCCAAGACCGATGTCATCCACTGGTCCAAGACCGATGTCATCCACCAGTCCAAGACCAATGTCATCCACCGGTCCAAGACCGATGTCAACCATTGGACTAGGATCGATGCCATGGGTCTCTCCGTTGGACTAGAACCGATGCCATGGACTCCACTGGTCTATGACCGATGTCTTTCATTGGACTAAGTCCGATATCCAGTATTTAACAGATGTCTAACTCTGGTTTATACAGGTTGGGAGCGCTAGACTGGGAATGGTGTCTTTCCAAGTCTGATGTTTTACGCTGGTCAAGGATCGGTTCTTGGACTTGAATTTGAATCATGATTTTGGATATTATCAAATCGTTAGATGATCGGGTTGACTTGTGATCGGGGAAGTCCGCAAGCCGTTGAGGTCTGCGCAATCTTTTGTGATTTCTTTTCGGATTTGGACAATAAAAGGGAAGATATCGGGGTTTAGAGGATATCTCGCCTCAAGCGGTGTTTAGAATTCGAGATAAGGTTTCTGGGGCGCTTTACTGTTTTATCGTTTGTTTTGTGATAACCTATATAAGGTTATTGATAATGCTTGTACGAGGATCCAGAAAAATCAGTCAAAGACCAATTTCTTTCTTTTATCAGTTTACTTTTATCGCGCTCTAGCGATTATTTATCATGCTTTAGTAGTTTAGCATAACTTAGAAAACCCAAAACACAAAACCCGATTTAGGGCGTTTGACGTTCGTACGTTCGGCCCTTCTTTCAAAGGTCAGATTCGGTTGTCGATTTGGCCTTCCATCGGTCGGATCGGCAGGTTAGCATCAAAACCCGGTCCAGGACGCGCGACACCGTCCGTTCGGCCTTTCAACGGTCGGATCCGGTTGTCGGTTCGGCTCTTCAATCAGTCGAATCGGTAGGTCGAGGGTCGCTCGCTGTTCGTGCGCGAACAGTCGTTTCTATATTTTTTCTTCGCCAAAAAGATATCTTCTATCAGGTTTAGTTGTATGTAAAGACTCTGTGCGTTTATATGTTCCTTACTGGTCGTCAAAGAGATTCAGTTTTCATAAATATGTTTTGTAACAGTTTGTTTTTCTCTTTTGGTGTTGTAAATCTTGTGATGTTTACGTACTGATGCCTAAAAAATGGTGTACATATGCAAACAAATTTACCTTTGCAACCATAATTTCTGAGGTTATGCACACAATCCGGAGTTGACCAAGTGGAAACAAATAGTATTGCCCCAGTTGCTGTCATTTTGAATTTGGACAACTAATTTTGGGCTCGGGGATGGTTCTTGCCGACCATGCTACCACAAAGTCTTCACCAAATGCGCATGCACACATTCTTCCAAAATTGAAGAGCTTTGAAGGGAGAAAGAATCGACGCCTCCTCGGGGAATATGACGGTACGATAATGCCAAACATAACGTGTCCATCTTTAATAAGAATATAATTTTACAAATGTTTGTGCAAAGACTTTGTGGTAGCATGGTCGGCATTATATACATAAACAATCTGACAGTTGGAATATAATTCTGCCCTTTCACATGACAGTCACTACTCCCACCATAAATGAAAGAATTAAACAATTCTCTTTCGACAAAAAGAATTAAACAATTAATTAATCCAAATACTTTCCCAACATAAAAGAAAGAATTAATCCAACCAGTAATAAGAACCTAAGAGCCACACTACTTTGTGCTTACGCTGAGAAAAAAATACCAAACTGTACACACCTTACTGAGCGAGTTGCTGTCGTTCTGTTGCTTGTTTAGTGAAAAGAAAATGGCCGAAATAGTTGTTACATTGGTTGTGGAGGAGATGTTGAAGAAGTTGGTTTCACTTGCTCATGAAGGGATCGATCTTGCTTTGGGATTGAAGGGGAAGCTGCTGAAACTCAACAAATCGTTGACCTCCATTCGAGCAGTGTTACATGACGCTGAAGAGAAACAAGGCAGAGAAGAGTCCGTGAAGATTTGGCTGCAAAAGCTTCGAGATGTAGCATACGAAGCTGAAGACGTTCTTGATGAGTTTGGCTATGAAGTTCTCAGGCAAAAGGTGGAGGGTATTACTCCAAGAAGCAAGGTGAGCAACTTCTTTTCTGCCTCCTCCAACCCCATTGCGTTTAGGCTTCATATGGGCAAAAACATTAAGAAGATCAATGATGAGCTGGTCGAGATTAAAAATGAGGTTGCTGGCCTTGGTCTGATTATAGGAAGGGAGAGAGCTCCACAAACTAGTGTAAGCCCAGTAACGCACCGGTTCCTAGACAAATCAGAACAAGTTTTAGGAAGGGATAGTGATGTGTCTCAAGTGATCAACTTGCTGACTGTTTCAAGTGATGATCAAGTCCTTTCCGTTGTTCCTATAGTCGGGATGGGTGGTCTTGGGAAGACGACTTTGGCCAAATTGGTGGTGAAAGAAATTGAGAATAGAAAGCTTTTCGATAAAACAATTTGGGTTTGCGTTTCTCAGAGTTTTAATGAGCAAATCATTCTGGGAGAAATATTAGAGAATTTGTCGGCCGGTACAAACATTGGAGGCTGGAGCAACTTGGATACAATAGTGGGGCAACTTACTGAAAAGCTGCAAGGAAAAAAATTTCTGCTTGTGCTTGACGATGTCTGGAATGAGGAAATTGACAAGTGGGAGAGATTGAAGAAGGATTTGTCAATAGTTAGTGGAAGAAATGGGAATGTCATAATAGTTACCACACGGAAACACCAAACTGCATCGATAATAGAGACTTCTCCGACGCATAGGCATAAGTTGAAAGGACTGCAAGATGAAGAGTGTTGGTCTATTATTCGGGAAATTGTGGAGTCTGGGAATGATAAGGCATCGATATCTGAAAACTTGGAGGTTCTTGGGAAGGATATTGCAAAGAAATGTGGAGGTGTACCATTAGCTGCAAGGATGTTGGGTGGGTTGATGAGAAACTCCAAAGAGGAAAGATATTGGTTGTCAATTAAAAACAATCATGTCTTGGATTCAGTAGGAAATGATACTGGAATTTTACCTATATTAAAGCTGAGCTTTGATCATTTGTCTTGGTACTTGAAGCCATGTTTTGCATATTGTGCTATGTTTCCTGAGGATCATCGCATTGATAAAGAGCAGTTAATCCAACTGTGGATGGCTCAGGGACTTCTTGGAACAGCTAATGACCGAAGTATGGAAGATATAGGGAGCAAGTATTTTGATGAATTGCTTGCAAGTTCATTCTTTCAAGATGTTATGAAGGATTCGTCGCTTGGTAATATCACAAGCTGTAAGATGCATGATTTGGTGCATGAGCTCTCATTGTCTATTTCAAAACAAGAGGTGTTGAATCTGAATGCACGTCCTAATTTCCGAGAGAATACATCTTCCAATATATCCCATTTGAATTTGGGATGTGATGAGAAAACAACACAAGCATTTCCAATTATGGACTATGCGGGAAGATTGCGTTCAGTGTTTGTAAGAGGCGATGATGGTACTGTAAAGTCGTGGAGTTTTGGCAGTTTGAGAATTCTCAACTTGAAAGACGCTAATATAAGTGAGTTGCCAATTTGGATTGGGAAGCTAAAACATTTGAGATTTCTCGATGGTTCAAACACAAAGATCAAAGGATTGCCAGAGTCCACCTGCAAGCTCTACAATTTGCAAACTTTAAGACTTATATGGTGCAAGCAGCTTGAAAGGATCCCGAGCAAGATGATGAATTTGATAAACCTGAGGCATTTCTATCTCAGTTGCTATCGTGGGGATAAATGGCCACGTGATTTTTCTCTGCCTAATAGTTTGGTGGTTGTGAAATTGGTGGACTGCGAAAATGTGGATGAAATCCCAAGTCTTGGACATCTTCCTAACCTTCAAACTCTCCATATTGAAGAGATGCCAAAGGTAAGGAGCATTGGCCATGAATTCTACGGTGGGGTAGATCTGGAAAGCAACAGAAGTTATGGCGTGAAATCATTCCCGTCATTAAAGGAATTTCGATTGAAAAGAATGAGGAATTTAGTTCACTGGATGCTGCCTGGATCAGTTATGGCCAGAAATGGTGAATTGATACTTTTTCCTAGCTTACAATTTTTATGCATATATCTCTGTGATAACTTGAGGAGTATCCCCGGGATCTGTCATATGCCATCACTTGTCCGGTTGCTCATTGGCCCATGTGAGGAATTGAATGACTTATCCGGAGAATTTCAGGTCGGGACACCCATCGAAGAGATAGAAATACAATTTTGTGGTGATTTGATGTCGATGCCAAGTCTCCGGTGCGCCACTCGTCTTAAACGACTAGTACTAAACAGTTGTGACAAATTAACATCTCTTCCAATCGGGTTGCAGTCTTGCACACAATTACAGGAATTAGAAGTCTTTGGTTGGCCACTTGATGAATTCTCAATGGATCTGAGTGGATTTCTTTCTCTCGAACGAATGAAAATCAGGGATATTAAGAGATCGACGTGTCTTCCCAATGGATTGGGATCGTGTACATCTTTGAAGGAGTTAAGAATATTCAGGTGGGATCAATTGGATTCTATACCTGATGATTTATTAGGGAAATTAACATCCCTTGCTGAATTAAGGATTTTTGACTGTGAAAGATTAAGTTATATTCCAGAAGACATGTTTGGTGGTCACTTTACCAGATTGAAACATCTAACTATTGGTGGATTCTGTGGAGAGTTAGAGGCATTCCCAGGGCTGAATTCAATCCAGAATCTCAACCATACTCTTGAATTCTTACGCATAAAAGGATGGAGAAAACTGGTGTCATTACCAAACCAATTACAGCAACTCACCTCCCTCAAGACGTTGGTCATAGAGTGTTTTGATGGAATTGAGATCTTGCCGGAATGGTTGAGCAATCTTTCATCTCTTAGATGCATTGAGATTCGTCACTGCGAGAATTTGAAGCATCTACCATCTTCCGCAGCCATGCAATGCTTATCAAAATTAGAGCGGATAACAATTTTTCTGTGTCCTATTCTTGAGGAAAACTGCAAAAAGGAAATGGGTTCCGAATGGTCCAAGATACGTCACATCAGCAACGTATGAAACGCCTCGATCGGCAAGTACAATGTGACAGCATTGGTTATTTCATAATTCTAAACCTAGGTATGCGATCTCATCTGTCTAATGAGAACTGCTAGGCAGTTAATAGATATCTAATCTACTTCAATTTGCTGTTTTTGATGTAATTGTTAATTGCTGCTCTTGTTCAAATTAAATGCATTTTGTAGGCATTGCACCGAGAGGGATTAAGTGTGAGCTGGGGTCAGCATTTAAAAGATCAAAAGGTTCAGGGTTTGAGGATGTATTTCCGGTAAGCTTGCGGCTGAGTTGAGGAATTCAACATTGTGCTTTTAAAATTGTTTATAGCAAATAATTATTGGTAAGTGATAGTAACATCGTTATCCATGTTGGTTGCAGTTATTTGGTGTTGGTGGGATACAACTGTAGCTACCTGGAAAAATTTCCTGATGGTAGATATTTTAAAGGAAAGAATTTTGCTTTTGATCACTGGTATGATTATTTACTCTGTTTGTATCATTCCTTAGTCCTTTGTCCATATAGGATGCTGGCTTGTGGAGTTCAGGGCAAACTTCTTTTGTTGTAGTTTATGTTGGAATGGTAAATAGAATACCCAATACAAAACTGTTGAAATCAGAAGCAGGTTCTCAACTTTTATGGTTGCAGGGTTTATGTTGGACGCCCGAATCCAACTGTTCTCGGATGCCTTTTGAAGAATATTGTTTGCTCTGCTGATACTGACATTGTAGAACGCTTGCTCTGCCATAGTTGTCGAGTATGTATTGGTAATTACCTTTTGTTTTCTCCTTTTTTTCTAAAAGAATTATAAACAAGCTGAAATTTTCAATCCAGTCTACGCATATTGTTCAAATTGCATTTTTATATTCGAAGAGTATACCAGCTGATCACCAGACTAATCTCTCCCTGTCAACACACAATTTCCATATACCCACTTCCGCTAACTGTAGAGGATCCTTTTTTTTTAATCAGAACTGTAGTGGATCCTTTGCTACTACTTGTTTGTGGTGTTCAGTTTGTGGGTTCTTTTATGTAAGTTTTGCTCCCTGTGAACAGGAGCACGAAGGAAGCTGTATATGTTTGTGAGCCATGTCAGATGAAGAAATCGCATATGCAAGGAATATTGACTTCAGATTTGTGATATTGTGCTCTGGATTTCATCTTCAACTTGGAGAAGCTGATCATGGATCTATCAATTGCCCTTCACTCCAAATATTTGCCAGTGCGAGCTTCAGGCAATCATAGGCAGATTGCAAGTCAGGCCAGCAGAGATCTTGCTTCATTGCTTGAAGACTGTTCCTCGACAACATTGAGCAAGCATGATTGTCGTCATATTTTTCTTAATCAGACACCATAGACAGATGAGATTAAAGGTTTTCTAGGACGTTTTCTTTGATTGATGCCTTTGTATAACGTTTCAGTTGCCTTCTGATCCTTTGGCAATGCCACACTAGTCAATGTGAGGTTTACCAGTTTCTTTGTGGTCCACTTCTATCAGACATTTTTGTATGCATTTTGTACTCTGTGAATGTCTATATTCCATAAACTACTTCTTGTTCATATATTCTATTCACTAGTTTTGGAACATCGTCATCCTCTAATACCCATTGCATCCATAAAAAGAACATGAGAAATAACATCCGGAGGTAAATATAGGACATAAACACCAATCGGCCCAGGTAAACACTTGGTAGCCAAGAGATCTGCCACTTGGTTAGCTTCCTGTAGTTTTAAGAGATCCTTTAGTGAGCCGATCAAGTTGGACAACCACTGGAACGAAATAACAGTTTGGCTGCCATTAAACTAAACAAGAGGCAAAAGACTGATAGGCATGCACCTTAATGTTAATGCTAATTGTTTGAAGAAACAGCGCAAGGGACTTGAGGAGATTGGCATACTGAAAGACAACAGAGGAAAACTGGATCCATTGCAATACCAGTTACAAAATCTCACTGCTCCTAAGGAGGAGTTGCAGTCTGCAGATGGATGGTTTTGGCAGAATTAAGATTTTTGCAAGAATGGTTGAGCAATCTTTCTTCTGTTAGAAAGATTGGAAGTTTCTGATTGTCAGAATCTTTCTGAAGTATCTACCATCTTCAGCAGTCACACAATGCCTCTCCAACTTTTTCATAACACTTAGATGTCCTATTCTGCAGACATATTGTGCCGTGGAGGCCGGCTCTGAATGATCTAAGATTTGTCCCAAACATCTATACAAGTAATAGTTAGAGTTGGGAGAATTTGACAGTGGTATTTGTTGTTTCAGTTTCCTTTCATTGTCTAAAACATTGTATGTGAGCGCATTTATCTAATGTACTGCAATTTGGACATGACTACTCATGGAAAATAGTGAGTCCACCCATAAGGGGTGCTCACTTAAGCCCAACTGGACCCAATTAGTGCATTATATAAGCTGCCACAAGGGGAGGCTGATACACTGAGTATTATTATACACATGTGTTGTGTACATACACTGATAACCTGCATACTGCATTCTAGGGTTTAGACCGTGGAAACTAGGAGGCCGATCCGACATACTGTGACGGTCTCCACCGACCAGTAATCCAAGCCGTGGCTCCCGATCCTAACAACGCTTCCGCTTCACTCTTACAGATAAGTCTTCTTATCTATGTTATGTATATGTACATGAATTCCTTCATTGGTAGCGGAGCTATAGGCTTGTTTTCTGGTTGATTTTATCAATTTTTTGTAAATCTAAAATCATGGTCTAAAAGATTAGGTATTCGTTATTTATCGGAATTGATGCCTACAATCTATTTTGTTTCCAACGTAATATATATGTGCATATATATTTCTTGGTGGATTGGATATTTTTTTTTTTGTTTGCGATTAATATGTATGATTGTTAATCGACAAAAAAAAATTAATAACTGTGTGATTGTATTATTGGTGAGTACTGGATCTAAGTTTTTCTATCTGAAAAAATAGGATGGAACAATGAAACCCGTGAACCCTAATCCCGTTTATTCACTGCAGACGGCGGCGGACAAGTGGAGGAATGCTGCAGATGGCGGCAAGGCACAGGCTCGTTGCGCACGGCGGCGACCGAACCGGGAGGAGACTCGCACCCGCAGCGCCACAGACAGTGGGTGCATGCGGCGGCACGGTTCTCAGTTCCATAAACGGCGGCCATGGGTCAACGCCGAACGAAGCTGGGTGGCGATTGGCGAGCAGCGCGACCGGAGAGAGCGCATGCGGCGTTCTTCGTCCTCGATCCGCTTCGCCCCACTGCGTCCTCGTCAGTCGTCGTCTTCGGCTGAGGCGGGCGGCAGGGGGGCTGCAGAGTGCGATCTGCATGCGTGACCGGCGGCGAGTGCTCCGGTTTGCTCCAGTGGGAGCATCACCATTGAGGCGGCCGCTGTGCGTGTCTTCGGAGAAGATGATGCCTAGGGCATCCTTCAAAAAATCGAACGGCTGAGATTATGTTAATCGTGTGGCTGTGAGAAATAAAAAAAAACCAAAAAAAAAAAGGGGGTAGTGTCGGCAAGCCGAATAAGTCGGCTGACCGAGCCGATAGCGAGCCATTTTCTAATGAACCGAGCCGAGCCATGTGGGCTGTGTGTACTTGGGCTTCTGTAGCCCAGTAAATGGATGGGTTGGACAAATTTAATGGACACAAGCCTATTATGGACCATTTATTTAAGACATAAGGTCTTACTTTTTTTATGGCCTATATTAAACATATGGTTTTCTTTTATGTGGCTTATAAAAATAAAATTGACTTATTTTAGACAGACGGTCTAAAATTTTTTTCTTTCTATCGACATATGGTTGAATAAAATAATATAGACTTATTTTAGACATATCGTCTAAATTATTATTTTTATTGGGTTTGAGACTTAATAAAATAATTACAAGTCTAATATTATTTTTAGAAAGAGATGGTCCTTTTAGACATATGGTCTAAATCAAATTTCTTCTATTGACATATGGTCAAATAAAATATAATAATAATCTTTTTTTTGGACATATGGTCTAAAAATTAATTTTATTTTGGATTTATGACCTAAGTAAAATTAAATTGTCTATGTGAGACATATGGTCTATGTAACTTTTATTTTATGGGCTCATAGCCTAAATAAAATAAAATAGTCGAGACACGAGTCTAATATTATTATTATTTTTTTGGAAGAGATGACCGATATCAAAATATTTTTTTTAGACACGCGGTCTAAATAAATTTTATTTTTATATCTCATGACCTTAGTAAAATTTGTCCATGCTAGACATATGGTCTAATTAAATTTTATTCTATGGCATACGGCTTAGAATAAAATTATGAAGGGTCCCAATATTTTTTTATAGATCCAGAAAAAGTACTTAGTCACCTGGACTATTTCTCTTCACAGAAATTTTGTATTTATGTTTCTTCACCAATAAAATACAATCCAAATATTTCTAGACCATATTCTTTGTGAATTTGGCACGAGAAACATTTACCCAACGGTTCAAGCGTGAGTGATACACGATTACTTGCTTTAATGTTAATTGGTTTAACATTATGAACTAGTTGCTATTTAGTTTAGCATCTCATGTTATTTAGCTTAACATTGTTGGGTTGTTCAACTTATAATCCACATGGGATTATAAAATTGTGCTTGACAAATATGTTGTCTGGAGCATGATTAATGCTTAGCTGTGTTATTGGTTAAATTAATTTTCATTATGCATTCAACTTTAGGACGATGACTGGGAACATAGTGAACTTTCGACTCCGAGTTATGCATGTGATTATTAACTTAGTCAATCGAAGCTTAGCATTATACATGTATGTATGTTGAACATTATACCTTAGATGTGATCCATGAGTATTTTATTCGTTAAATATAATTACTGCTTCATAAGTTATTGTCGCCTAGCTCAACAAATGGTTGATGCTTAATGACGGTAATTATGAAATCTGGAATTTAGTATTCCAATATGTGCTGGTACAGCAAAAGTGCTTTTGTGATCATCAATGTAGTTATGAAAGTTGAAGACAGATCAGTACGACAAACCATACAATGCAACGTACTGTTGCAATAAAAGTATTGCAATGATGACCAAAAGGGTCATTTTCAATGATGAAATTGGATAGTACGAATTGGTACTTTACATTGCATGAGTTAGCAAACTTTGTGTTTGCGACAGCTTTATTTTTGGTGTAACTGAATATAATTTTTAGTGAATTATAGACTCAGTAGTCACACATTATATTGTATGGAGGTGTGATACCTGATCAATGTTAAGTCTCACATGGAGATTAAAGGTTTTGACATGTAAGTAGCAACAATAAGGTGTTGATTAAATACTCATATCATACAAGTTAGTCTTGTGTAACATATGAGATGTGATCTTACATGATGGGTGTCTTTTCTGACATGTCTTGGTTTTAGTAACCATACATGCTTTCTTGACAAATTATAAAATTGATTTTGGTTCAATTTTATATGGCTTTAGTCTTATTACCGAATAATGCTAGAATTGGTCATACGGACCAACAGAGAATGCCAAGGTTAGCAAATAATGTTTGTTTCCTAGCGTTATACAAGTAGAATTGTCTGCTTGTGAGTGTTATCTAGCTACTTATTGACCGTCTGGTACAGTGATTGAAGCCAACTCTTCATTGTTATTTGCTCACTTGGACATCTGCGGATCCATTCACGTTGGACTAGGCAAAAGCAAGTAATTCATCATTTTATTCATTATACCCAATTATATCTATTTAATTTTCTATTTTTGATTCATTAAGTTGTTTCTAAAGCTATATGAGCTTAATAGAAAATTAACTAGATATGAAGATACAACATCTTCATGCTAATTTTGATTGTTTTGGCGATCCAATCAGTGGGTATTTGATGAAAGGGTATAGTGCATTTGTTGACTATTCCTAATAATCTATGACAAATATGTTATAGAGTGACGTGATGGAATACTTTTGTAATGGTTAAGTAAATGAGGACATCAAACTTTATTGCCACATGGGTAATGTTTGCTTGCTGTCTATCTACTTAACAGTATGCCTACATTGTCAGTTATAACTACTCTACATATGTTGTTGAGTAGAATGCTTCCCACCAAATATTTTTAGTAACCTTGGAAGTTATGCTACTTATAAACATTATTCCTCTCTACCTGGTAAGATGTGCCTTCAGAGGAAGACAAGTGTCTTATGAAATACTTACTAACCTCAAAGGTTATATGTTTATAAGTCAATAGAACAGTGGGAGTGTAATTGAGTTTAAACCAACAGATGTTACATTCTTTGTGAATGAGTTTCCTAAGAAGGGTGAGGTAGGTTAAGGCCTATCTTTATTTGAGGAAGAAGATTAAGATGTGCAAGGATTACTTTATTCGAGTGGGAGGATTTTTACAGATGATGACTTAGTTTCTCATCAATAAGCTTCCTCATCATCAAGTCTGAATAAAAGTAATCTTGTTGTTCCAAGTGGGAGCGATAAAGAAAGATCTTGTTCTAAGTGGGAGAGAGATTAGCGTTTTAATCCTAGTGGGAGCCATGTTGATCTAAATGGGAACAACATACCTGAATCACAATTTAGTGTGATTCTCATAAAAGACTGTCGATGATGATTTGACATCAAAGATAGTGGGTCTTTTATGATATTCCTACAAGATGAGCCTAGAAGAGTGTGATGCCCCGGGTACACTTAGGTACCTAGGGGGATACTTATTTGAAGAGAGCCGGGTGTTACTTGTCCTTCGAGGACATTATACTTAGTTAGATCGTGTATTTGGTATCTTGTGCGTGATGCTCACATTTCATGTGTACATGATACTGTGGGTTTTGGATCAGTAACACGTGCTAGTAGTGGATTGAGGATAATGGTGCACAGAGGCTTGGCCTAGTGTGCGCAAACGGGTTCATGGTGACCCGAAGGCACAGATGATCTATTTAGCGGATACCGAGTGCTCGACTTGATTAATCAGTCAATAAGTGATGGATTATGTTGGTAATATATTAATTAGGTGCAATCAGTGCATTGGAGGCACAATTGCACAAGGGAAATACCCGTTGGCTCGAGTTGGCACGAAATGGTGCACAACGGGGGCACCGGGGTGTCCGTCGGTGTACAATTGGACCCGAT
>JAKUCV010006930.1:0-24738 GCA_028386065.3 Turnera subulata | reverse complement strand
AAAGTACATGACTCATATGTTGGATACCTTGACGATCTCAGGTCGGAGGACAATACATCTATAAGAAACACTAATGACATACATATAACGTTCCATGTAGTGTTCTTATGTGGGTCTGTCCAGTCCACAAGTTCTCCAACTTGTACCCGTATGTAGAATTCATATCACATATGCAATTCTCAACATACGCTAGTCTTAATTTACTATTACAACCCATCCGTAATAATAATCGACTAGGGACATTTAAGAATATGAAATATTCTAGGGTTATAAGTATGTGCAAGCGTTTGTCTCATCAACGATACTTATTGGAATAACCTTAATGTGTATACATGACTACAAATAATCATCCATGATTGGCTTTTGGGCATATTACACTAACAACAGGTTATGGAACCTTGCGGAGGATATTTCCCGCTTGGTATTATTGACAGGTTGGGTCATTGCGGTGTGGGATCCGCTTTGCCAAAGGGTGGTGCTACAAAGGGCGCTGTGTGTGCCTTGGTAGCAAGCCATATGCACATTGTTGGCTATTCGGTTATACCTCGTATGTGGGGCTGTGGGATTCGGTTGTGCATGTGTGCAGGGCTGCTGGGTTATGCAAGTAGGCCCGGAGTTCATCACTTGGCTTACCCGTGGGCCTGATCACGGAAGACCGAATACCTTGCTGATTGGTGGCACGTTTGCTATGCATTGCATGCTTTGAGTGGTTATTGCTTGTGTGTACATTTGCTTACTGAGTTTTATACTCACCCCCCCTATCCTCCTCCCCTTGTCTTGCAGGTGCGAGAAAGAGTGTACGGGCAGTAGGTCGATGGGTATATATCCGGGATGGTCATTTAATTGGTTGTTAAATTGTAATAATTTGCTAAAGAAGTTATAACTCGGTTTATAAGTGGTAGTGGCCCTTGTAGCAAGAATTTTATAACATTAGTGGATATGGCTTAACAAATGAGTTTATATAATTAGTATTTTCTATTGCCTTTGCGAATGTTGTTTTGCTTCCGTTTACGCTGCGCTCGTGTTTTGGTTAATAACCCGCTAGGCAAAGGCGATTAGCTTCTATGTGCTTGAGTATAGGCCTTGGGGTGCCTTGTGGCACGGTGTGGGTGCACACGGTGCCTGGCCGGTCATGCTTAGGCAGGGGCGTGACAGATATGGTAGCGGAGTATAGTTATAAAATTTTGCTAAGGGGCATAGGTTGTTGAGTCTTGGCTAGTACCCATCGAGTTAGAGGTTGGGGGTTTGGTGAGAGACTTATGTCTTATATATTTTGTTTGTGTTTTATATGTTGTTCTATTTTTGTGTTTGCTTGATATGTAGATCGGAAAATTCATGGACATGTTGTTTGGGCATGAAATGGTTGAGAATGTGGTACTAAAGGAAGTAAGCAATGATGTTGTGGATTTGGTTGGAAATGTTTAAAGCATAGTGGATAATGTTGCTGAACCTAAGGATGAGCAAGGTATGAGGGAAATGGTTGTGATTGTAGAGTTTTGGTTTACAACTTGCAATAAAGGATGTATGATGTTTGTATTGGAATTTTAAGTGTTACAAGTAGTAACATAAGAAGGGAAGGTTTATGAATGGTCTGGACAAATACCACAGGTGAGGGTATTTGAGTTGGTTTGGGTTACTTTGAGATGTGTGTGCAGTACTACATCTTTTTGTGAGGTATAAGCGGAGTGGCGCTGCGAAAGCGTGATTCGCTTATTTGGGATGCTATTGGCTTGCAGCAATGTTGTTGGTGCGCAATTGGCATGCTATAGTGCTGTTGATACACAGTTGGCACGCTGCAGCGCTGTTGATGCCCAATTGGTGCGCTGCCAAGGCAATTGGTGCGCCAATTAGTGCAATTGGTGTTCATATGGCCATAGCCAATCAAGATTTGCCAAGTACAAGGGGAATTCTGGCCCAGTTAGGGCAATAGACTCGCTTGGCCGACTAGAGCTCGATTATGCGTACTAGTATATGAGTAGAGCATTTTGAGGTTTGGCTGGGACAGTTGGCCTTGTTGGTCGATTGGTGTAGCAGCGTGCGGGTAGCAGATTTTGTGGCCAGAAGGGATAATTGGCCTTGACGGCCAATTGGCATGGTCGAGTGCAGGCACTACACCATAGTGGGTTGAATAAGTGGTTGAAGGTATTAGTGATGAGAGAATGAGTATATGGATTACGGTAGCTTAATAAGCTATATATCATGTGAAAGAGTTATGGTGGGAACTTGTACGGCTGCATTTGGAAGGTTAGCAGTACATTGCACTATTTTATTTGTTTTTACTATGTGGCTACAATTTACAATGTTTTCATAATGTTTTGAAAGAAATATGCAAGTACTGCTTAGCCTAACCATTTGTACCGTGGTAAAGGGTGATAGATAGTTGATAGAATTAGAATCTATAAGATTCCGATCGAATGGTCAAGGTATGTGAAACGGGTTAGTGTGAGAAATGCTCATAAGGATGTATAAGGGTTGTACATTTGGATTGTACATGGTAAGTATCAAGCTTGGGAGACATTAAGGAGTTGAGGTTGAACTCGAGAAAGAATTTCGAGGTAAATGGATTGGAGATACAATGGAATGAGTTAAGAGCTGAGTAGCAAGAAGAGATATATTAGAAGTAATGAGGAATAATGGGATAGCATATGAGCATATTCGGGAAGATGATTGAGAGTTACATCAACGGGTTGATGTCATCTGTAAGGATAGAGTAACATCTGAATTTCGCGGACGAAATTCTTGAAGGAGGGGATGATGTGATACCCCGGGTACACTTAGGTACCTAGGGGGATACTTATTTGAAGAGAGCCGGGTGTTACTTGTCCTTCGAGGACATTATACTTAGTTGGATCGTGTATTCGGTATCTTGTGCGTGATGCTCACATTTCATGTGTACATGATACTATGGGTTTTGGATCAGTAACACGTGCTAGTAGTGGACTGAGGAAAATGGTGCACATAAGCTTGGCCTAGTGTGCGCAAACGGGTTCATGGTGACCCGAAGGCACGAATGATCTATTTAGCGGATACCGAGTGCTCGACTTGATTAATCAGTCAATAAGTGATGGATTATGTTGTAATATATTAATTAGGTGCAATCAGTGCATTGGAGGCACAATTGCACAAGGGAAATACCTGTTGGCTCGAGTTGGCACGAAATGGTGCACAACGGGGGCACCGGGGTGTCCGTCGGTGTACAATTGGACCCAATGATGTGTAAACTTGTGATTGGCCAAACCGACCAATCAGAATGAGATGTGTGGCTCGGGAATAAGCTTCTGGCGATTTGGATGTGCAAGCTAGCAGGTTGGTTGCCACAAACCAATTGGATGGAAAATAAGCACGAGGTGGCAATTTAGGTGCAAGTGGCACCTAGTTGTGTGTTGGTGGCAATTGGGGTGGTGACTCACCTACTTGGGCAGGGATTAAGAGGTGAAAACAAGCACCTCTCCCTCACTCTTATCATCTAAATTCGTGGCTAGGTTCTGGAGAGAAAAGAGAGGGAGAAAGGGAGAAAAGAGGGGAAAGGGGAGAAGTGAGCCTTGGGTAACTGCTCTCGGCTAGAGAGACCACTGGCCACTAAAATGAGGATTCCGGCCAAAATACCGGTTGGAATTGAGTGAAACCAAAGGCTATGATTAGCTAACATCTGTAGCTTTAATATGGCACCGGTTATGTAGGTTTTGGAGTAGCAATAAGAGAGTTATGGACTCTCCAAATTGACTATTCTTCGACTGTCCAGTAGCAGTCATGCTGCTTGACCTAGTGCTGGTATTAAAGGAATATCTGAGGCTACAGAGCTCGGATTAGGTTTTTCTTTGGTGTTCTGGAAAGCTGAGACATAGGTCTACAACTCTTATGTTGAGGCCAGAACCTGGTTCAGCCGTTAAGGGCGTTAGATTGCGGGTTGAATTTCCTGCTGGTGCAGGGCAGCTTCTGCCCGAATTGTGAAAGATAAGTATTGTGGCTTTGGATTGTGATTTCTATTCTATGGCTGCTATGATTGTGTTATAATGTGTATTTATATGTGTGTGACAGAGACTTATGACCCCAGGATGCCTAAGGGCTCCAAAGGGCAGGAATTCTTAGCATTTGGTGCCTAAGTGCTAGGTAATTAGGTGATGCGTACTTGTGGTAGTTGCTATTGTGTGCTTGCTGGGCAGATGGCCCAATTGCTTGGTTGGCTTGCTATTAGCACCTCTGGTGCATATGTTATTGATTATTGACTTATGGTTTGCTTGATGGTTGTGCCCAAGGGGCTGTACATTGCACTTGCATACAATTGCATTGATGTGGATCGTTGGCCAATGGATCATGTGGGTAGTGCAAGCGGAGCTTGTACGTACCGAGAGATTGATGGGCACTTGTGATGTGCGCCACATGACAGGTTATGGAACCTTACGGAGCATATTTCCCGCTTTGTATTATTGACAGGTTGGGTCATTGTGGTGTGGGATCCGCTTTGCCAAAGGGTGGTGCTACAAAGGGCGCTGTGTGTGCCTCGGTAGCAAGCCATATGCACATTGTTGGCTATTTGGTTATGCCTCGTACGTGGGGCTGTGGGATTCGGTTGTGCATGTGTGCAGGGCTGCTGGGTTATGGAAGTAGGCCCGGAGTTCATCACTTGGCTTACTGGTGGGCCTGATCACGGAGGACCGAATACCTTGCTGATTGGTGGCACGTTTGCTATGCATTGCATGCTTTGAGTGGTTATTGCTTGTGTGCACATTTGCTTACTGAGTTTTATACTCACCCCCCTATCCTCCTCCCCTTGTCTTGCAGGTGCGAGAAAGAGTGTACGGGCAGTAGGTCGATGGGTATATAGCCGGGATGGTCATTTAATTGGTTGTTAAATTGTAATAATTTGCTAAAGAAGTTATAACTCGGTTTATAAGTGGTAGTGCCCCTTGTAGCAAGAATTTTATAGCAATAGTGGATATGGCTTAACAAATGAGTTTATATAATTAGTATTTTCTGTTGCCTTTGCGAATGTTGTTTTGCTTCCGTTTACGCTGCGCTCGTGTTTTGGTTAGTAACCCGCTAGGCAAAGGCGATTAGCTTCTATGTGCTCGAGTATAGGCCTTGGGGTGCCTTGTGGCACGGTGTGGGTGCACACGGTGCCTGGCCGGTCATGCTTAGGCGGGGGCGTGACAAAGAGGCTGCCTCAAAATACTTCTAAAGAAAAATGGATAAAGGCACTTGAAGAAAAGATGGAGACAATAAGAGTCAATAAAGTTTAAGAACTAATTGATCTCATTGAATGACACAATGCCATTGGGAACAAATGTGTTTTCAAAAACAAGCTTAAGGCTGGTGGCATAGTTGAGAAATTTAAGACTCAACTAATAGGTTAAAGGTACACTACAGAAAGAGATAGATTACAAGAGTCATTCTCGTTTTCTGTGAGTTTTACCTATGTATGGATGTTTCTAGCTATTATTTCAAACTTAAACCTTGAATTACGTCAGACAGATGTAATAATGCCTTTTCCAATGGAGGTTGAATGAAACAGATTGTATTTCATTGAAGAGGACCACAAATATATGGTTTGTAGACTTTGAAGTCTATATTAGTCTTCTAATCCTCAAGGCATGTACCAAGTAAGTTTGTAATTTAAATATAGTATGTATATGACATACTTAGAGCTAGAAATGATATGGAGTTTAATCAACAAGGTAAAGAACCTAGTTGTCATCTCAATCGAGATAGATGATATGGATAAAGATTGCATATAAACTTGAAATTAAGATTTCAAGATATTATTTCAAGATATTATTGTATTTTTTGTAAGAGAATTACACTATTAAAGCTTTGGAATAATACTATATGCATCAAAGCAATCCTATCTAAATTCATATCAATAAATGCCATATTTTGAGAAATTATGTGTCCTAAGACTCTTGATGAGAGTGATGAATAAGCTAAGTTCCATAACGGAGCGCAGTCAGAAGTTTGTTGTACACTATGGTGTATGATAGACTAGATACTGGTTAAGCAAATGGCTTAACAGATAGATGTCAATCCGATCTAGGCATAGAACATTACAAGCAGTTGAAAAGGATCATGGGATGTCTAAAGAAGTCCGCTGATGACAATTTTGTCTCCAAGTAGGGAAATGTCCTTCCTGGTTGAATGCACAAGACTTGGTCATGGAAAAGATCTAGATGGTAGAAAAGTCTACATCTGGATATATATGTTCTTACTGAATGATGGCGCCATATCATAAAGTAGTAAGAAGTGATCATGTGTATTCTTGTCTGCTATTGAGGCTAAATGTGTAGCTCTCGCTTCAGCAGTATAAAAGTCATTTGGTTGAATAAGTTCTTGGATTTGTGAGATGGATAATGCATAGAACACTGATCTAGTGTTAGTCGACTATGACAGTGAGGCTGCAATTTCCATTGCCAAGAATGGTTAGTTTCACCAAATAAGTAGACATCAGATACAACTATGCAAAAGGCTTTATTGTATGCAAGGTTGTAATGTGAAGTATTTCTCTATAAGAGACAAGTGATCAGATGTACTGTTTAAGCCTTTACCTTGGGATGTGTTTGTGCAACACATTAGGTATTAAAATTGTGTAGGCTTAAGTACTTCACTTTATGCTTATTATTTTCCCAAAGTTCACAACCTGTGTTTAATGTTCATGCTATCAAATAAGTTGATTTGCATACATACGTATGGATGAATGTTATGTACATTCTTCATTTATTTGTTTAACAGTATGTCGAGTAGACACGAGGTTAGCCCTCTCACACGGGTAACTGCCTCCTTATCTTAGTGATAAGTGGAGATGAGACAGATTTTAAGCAAAATTATCAGACGGATAATTTGAGAGCTTGTGGCTTAAAATCATAAATGTCGACTATATGATGACATAAGGTCATTTTAGTGGTGGAATACGTTCACCAAGTCTACTTAGTGGGCCAGATGTGAGTTCAAGTTGATGTGTAGATCGAGGAACTCAGATTTGGACACATATGGTGTCTAAATATCATCTGTACAGCATTCCATATGGGAAAGACATACGCTCCACGGGAAAGGAGAAATGTTGTAGCACATGTTTCATACCATGTGTGCGTTTGGCCGACCAAACGGGTTTACATAAGTTCAATCTCCGATTATTGTTGTGTGAGACCCAGAGCCTTTGTTGTGGCTCTATCGTGTACCCTCAGGACTCCGATCAGGTACTTGAGATTCAGCTTGATGTTCGCTGTCTTAGTGTGTTGCCAGGCACTGGTTCGGTCTGGTGGGAAATGTCTAGAAAAGCAAGTTAAGTTGAGTTAAGGGGATCGTGAGAAGAGGACGATCATTGACCGAAATCACATTAGTTTGTATTCACCGGTGTACCAATTATGACATACGGTTATAATTGTGAATACAATGTATCTTTAAAAGAGAGATCTTCGGCTGATTTATAATGTGATTTAAGATCTAGGGTACTTGAATACTTTTTTGATCTACATGCAGGTTTATTCTCGTTGAGAGGCTATATATTCCTAATAGATGTATAGCATTTAGCTCTCGCAGTATGCTGGTCGCACGGTTCTACTTCCCTGTATGGATATTTGCAGTTTCTGATGAGAATCTGTTTCTCATGATTGTGTTTATGAGCACTTCCATTATGTGTGAATGGGAGATGTTGGAAAATAGTGAGTCCACCCATAAGGGGTGCTCACTTAAGCCCAACTGGGCCCAACTAGTGCATTATATAAGCCGCCTGCAAGGGGAGGCTGATACATTGACTATTATTATACACATGTGTTGTGTACATACACTGATAACCTGCATACTGCATTCTAGGGTTTAGACCGTGTAAACTAGGATGCCGATCCGACATACTGTGACGGTCTCCACCGACCAATAATCCAAGCCGTGGCTCCCGATTCTAACAACGCTTCCGCTTCACTCGTACATATAAGTCTTCTTATCTATGTTATGTATATGTACATGAATTCCTTCAACTACGCCACCTAAATTGAAAAACGCTACAATGCCCCTGATCATAGCTTAAGTAATCAGAAAGCGAACTATCTCAAATCAGAAAAATGAAGACTAGTGCTTTTTCTCCAAGATGCAGGATCTCAATTTCCTTCACTGAAACTTCATTGCATCTTTTCCTTCACTGCTATGTCGCTTGGAAACTTCATTGCATCTCTTAAATTTAAATGGTGTGGTGTACTCATCCTTCCATCATTCCCTTCTTTGAAGAATGGTTAGCTATCATTGTTAGTGGGAGTGAGTGATCTCTTAGAAATTATGGTCAATGGTTTTCTCTGCATCTCTATGGTATGTACGTAGACATAGTGGTGTTTAAGGACCATCCAAAAAAAAGGACCATCCTTCTTGATCCACAAAGAGTTTTCTACATGGTTCTTTTCAGGGTTTCCTCAAAGGGTGCTCCCGGACCTGCTGGCCTTAGAGGAGTCCTTAAAGATTCAATTGGCACGTTCATCTGCATCTTCTCCTTTCCTGTCCATCCATCTGGCAAGCGCCGCGAAAACAGAACTTCTGGTGTTACTCAGGTTTATCTTTAAATTAGACTCAACAATGTGATGTTGTCTTAGGTTTCACCTACTGGAAATGGACCTTGGGATCTCAGTAATTCCCTCAACAAACTCAGCAACCTCACTTCCAAATTTTCGCTGACTACTTTCCTGCATTCTCATAGAAGCTCCAATTGCACTGCTGACTCTGGCTAGGATGGGATCATCAACTTGTAGTTCAATATTCTCTTGACACTCTGTTGCCAGAGTGTATTTTATTAATGATAACATGACAATTTAAAAAAGAAAAAAAGAGCCAGAGTGTCTCAGATTTAAACCGTCCTCTTTGCATCTTGAAGAACAGCGTCACTAGGTTAGGTATGACTAAAAAAAACTACTAATCCATTTGTTAAGAGACTTGTTTTGTATAAACTTTGGCACAAATCTTGAATCCGCCCCGATATATGTGATGTGAGGTAAAATATATATTTGACAAAAATGAATATAATTTGATTAAAAAGATTGAATTGTTAGGAAGATATTACATTTTATGTAAGGTTTCTCAAATCATCAAAATTGATCATCTTATTAGTAAGTATCAACAACAAAAATGATTTCTTGTCAGTGACGATAATAATATGCTGAGGAATCAGGTGATAACTTTTGTAGTTAGATATTGAAGGAGACTTTATTAACAGAGAAGAAAGCATCAGGTTCATAACTTCTGTAGGGGTTTAATGGGATTTTGGGTCATGTACTTGGCTCGTGTTTTAGATAAGGTCATTGTACTAAATCTTTATAGATTTTAGTTCTTATACTACCAACTTTCATTAAATTTGGTACTTTCCGATGTTTGGGACACATGTCAGCTTGTAACTCCATATCAAGGGTAGAAATTGACCAATTTCAAGTTAACACGTGTCTTTGACCAATGAAAAGTACCAACTTAAATAAAAGTAGGTGAAGGGTTCTATACACCTATATATAGAATGGGTAAGGAGATTTATCTGTAAATAGTAAAGCAGAAGCGGTTGTCAGGATTGGGAGCTACGACTTGGATTACTAGTCGATTGAGACCGTCACAGTGTGTCGCATCGGCTTCCTTGTTTCCACGATTTAAACTCTAGAATTGTAGTGTTGCAGGTCATCTGTGTGTTTAGCCAACAAACGTACATCCTGTATTATACATTGTCTTTCAGTCTCCCCTTGTGGCCCATTATGGGTGAACTCACTATTTTCCAACATCTCCTACTGATACATAACTGGAGTGCTCATAAACACAATCATAAAAAACATATTCTCATCAGAAACTACAAACATCCATACAGGACAGTAAAACTGTGTGACCAGCACATTGTGAGAGCTAAATGTTGTACATCTGTTAGGAATATATAGCCTCTCATCGAGAATAAACCTGCAAGTAGATCAAAAAGTATACAAGTACCCTAGATCATAAATCATAATAGAAGCCGAAGATCTCTCTTTTAAATATTCACAATAATAACCGTATGTCATAATTGGTGCACCGGTGAATACAAACTAATGTGATTTCGGTTAATGATCTTCCTCTTCTCACGATCCCCTTAACTCAACTTAACTTGCTTTCCCGCTAGACCCAATCAGTGTCTATGGTCCTTTGGCAACACACTAAGATAGAAAATATCAAGTTGAATCTCAAGCATTTAATCGGAGTCCTGAGGGTACACAATAGAGCCACCATAAAGGCTCTGGGTCTCACACAACAATAAGCGGAGATTGAACTTATGTAAACCCGTTTGGTCAACAAATAGCACACATGGTATGAAACATGTGCTACATCATTTTCTCATTTCTCGTGGAGCATATGTCGTTCCCATAAGAAATATTGTACAGACGATATTTAGACACCATATGTGTCTAAATTTGAGTTTTTCGATCTAAACATCAACTTGATCTCACAGTTGGCCCACTAAGTGGACTCGGTGAACATATTCCACCATTAAAATGACCCTTTTGCCATTATATAGTCGACATTTATAATTTTAAGCCACAAGCTCTCAAATTATCCATATGATAATTTTGCTTAAATTCTATCTCATCTCCACTTATCACTAAGATAAGGAGACAGTTACTCGTGTGAGAGGGCTAACCTCGTGTCTACTCGACATACTCTTAAACAAACTGAAGAATGTGCATAAGTTCAATCCATATATATGTATGCAAATCAACTTATTTGATAGCAAGAACATTAAGCACATGTCGTGAACTTTGGGAAAATGATAAGCATAAAGTGAAGTACTTAAGCCTACACGATTTGAATACCTAATATGTTACACAAGCACATCCCAAGGTAAAGGCTTAAGTAATGTATCTTATCACTTGTCTCTTATAGACATATACTAAACATTCACAATCTTGCATATAACAATTTCATCTGCATAGTTGTATCTGATGTCTACTTATTTGGTGAAACTAACCGTTCTTGGCAATGGGAATTGCAGCCTCACTGTCATAGTTGACTAACACTAGATCAGTATTCTATGCATTATCCATCACATAAATCTAAGAAGTTATTCAACCAAATGACTTTTATACTGCTGAAGCGAGAGCTACACATTTAGCCTCAATCGCAGACAAGAATACACATGATCATTTTGTACTATTTTATGATATGACGCCATCATTTAGTATGAACATATATCCAGATGTAGACCTTTCTACCATTTAGCCCTGTTCCATGATCAAGACTTGTGTATTCAACCAAGAAGAAACTTTCCTTGCTTAGTGACAAAGATGTAATCAACAAACTTCTTTAGACATGAATGATCCTTTTTAACTACTTGTAATGTGCTAGGCCTAAGTCGGATTGATATCTACTTATTAATCCATTTGCTTAACCAATATCTAGTCTATCATACACCATAGTGTACAACAAACTTCCGACTACGCTCCGTTATGGAACTTGTCTTATTCATCATTCTCATCAGGAGTCTTAGGACATGCGATTTCTCAAAAGTATGGCGTTTATTGATAGGACTACTGATAGGATTACCATGATGCATATTGTATTATGCAAAAACTTTACTAGTGTAATTCTCTTACGATAAATACAATAATTTTTTTTTAAATAATGTCTTGAAATCTTAATTTCAAGCTTATATGCAATCTTTATCCATATCATTTATCTCACATTTGAGATGACAACGAGGTCCTTTACCTTGTTGATTAATTCCACGTTATTTCTTGCTAGAAGTATGTTATATACATAATATGTGCAATTTACAAACTTAGTTGGTACATGCCTTGAGGATTGGAAGACTAATATAGACTTCAAAGTCTACGAACCTTATGTTTTTGGTCTTCTTCAACGAAACATAGTTAGTTTCATTCAATCTCCATTGAGAAAGGCATTATTACATCCATTTGATGCAATCCAAGGTTTAAGTTTGAAATAATAGCTAGAAACATCCACACATAGGTAAACCTCACAGAAACTGAGATTGATTCTTGTAATCTGTCTCTTGCTATAGTGTACCTTTTAACTATTAGTTGAGTCTTAAATTTCTCAACTGTGTCACCAGCCTTAAGCTTACTTTTGAGAACCCATTTGTTCCCAATGGCATTTTATCCTTCAATGAGATCAACCAGTTCTCAAACTTTGTTAATTCTCATTGACTCCATCTTTTTCTTCAAGTTCTTTTGTCCATTTTTCTTCAGAAGGATTTTGAGACAGCCTCTTCTAGGCTCATCTTGTAGGAAAATCATAAAAGACCCATTGTCTTTGATGTCAAATCATCAACGACAGTCTTTTATAAGAATCACGCTTAATTGTGATTCAAGTATGTCATTCCCATTTGTATCGACATGGCTCCCACTTAGATTAAAAATGTTAATCTCGCTCCCACTTAGAACAAGATCTATCTCCGTCGCTCCCACTTGGAACAACAGGATTACATTTATTCAGACTTTATGATGAGGAAGTTTATTGATGAAAAACTAATTCATCATCCTTTAAAATCCTCCCACTCGAATTAAGTATTCCTTACGCGTCTTAATCCCCTTCCTCAAATAAATATGGGCCTTAACCTACCTCACCCATCTTACAATGTGACATCTTTTACTTTATACTCAGTTGCGGTCCCACTATTTTGCTGGCTAATAAACATATAACCCTTGAGGTTAGTGAGTATCTCATAAGACACTTGTCTTCCTCAAAAGGCACATCTTGCCAGAAAGAGAGAAGAATGTGTATAAGCAGCATAACTTCCAAGGTTCCTAAAACACTTGGAGGGTAGCATTCTAATCCACAACACATGCAGAGTAGTTGCAACTGACTATATAGGCAACAACCAATTAAATAGTTCCCATGTGGCAAAAAAGTTTGCACCTTCGTTTACTTAAACGTTACAAAAGCATTCCATCACGTCACTCTATAACACATTTTGTCATAGAATATTAGGAATAGTCAACCAATGCACTATATCCTTTCATCACATGCCCAACTAATTGGATCCACAAAACGATCACAATTAACGTGAAGATCTTATGTCTTCATGAACGCTAATCTGCAAGTGCACAGATAGTTGTAGCAATCAAGGTCGTCCTCTAGGACCAGGTTAATTACTAATCGCTTAGTAACTTGTGATCGTCTAAGCAAATAAAGATTGGATGTTGAGTAAGAAAGTAAATAACTGAAATAATAAAATATGGATTCTCAATATTCAAAAGATGTCTAGGACTTTGGGGGCTCACTTGCCTATTCTTGATGCTTCACTTTAAATCATGCACAGATAGATCTTGCAGCTAGCATGCATAAGCAGACTATGCAACTATAAATTGACCTTGCTCCTGAATTTCCTAAGTTCGTTGAAAGATGAGTTGAATAATGCAGAATAAATAACCCACTCTCGTGGCGAGACTTAAACCCTACTTAGCTATCTCAACTTCGTGTTCACTAGCGAAGAAATAACTAAGGCATTAATGCACAGTCAACCTAAGCAAATATTCTTCACTTGAAGGTCATCCTTCCTCAAGGCAAGTTTCTAGTGTTCAACCTATGCAATTCTAGTAGTCAATTGACGCTGTCACTTAACCATCTTCTACTTAGAATTTATACTATCTAATGGCCAGTTAAATAGCATAGTTAAGTGCCCTAGGATTGAATTAATGAACAATAGAGTATTCAGGAATTAAAAACAATTTAATAAAACATATGCATCATAGAATAGACAAGCTACCTCCCCTAATTCCTAGACTTTAAAGATTTAGCTCAACATAGCAAGAGAGAAGAAAATACTCATGAATTTCATTGCAGGCATTGAACAAGTAGTTACAAGAATGAAACCTGAAGACAAACTTGAACTAAGCTCCTAAGCTGAATTTCCTTCCTCTTCCTTGAAGAACTGATGAAGAACTCCTCTTGAATTTGAGAGAGAATGGAAGAATGAAAGAATGAGAGAGTGTGAAGTGTGTAGTCTCCTCCTAGAATGTCATGCTATTTATAGGCTCCAGGAAAGGATGGTAGGAAATCTCTCATTTGAATTCAAATCTAGGATCTAGTCTATCTAAATTCAAATATATTCTATTTGAATTTAAATACATAGATAAATTCCAATAAAATAATCCTAATTTCAAATTCAATAAATATCCTCCAATTATTTTGAAAGATAAATTTTGGATAATGAAAGTTTGAATCTCTGCATAGCTGAAATCGCTCCGCATAGGCAGGTCATGCACATGAGGATAATTCTCCATATTTATCTCCATTTCCATCTATGATAATTGAGCAGCTTATCCATATCTTTCAGAAGCTATCCTTATCTCCAGAATCTATCTCCATCTATCAAATTATACTTGAAAAAAACAAAACTAGGAGAAAAGGATTATCTTTATTAAAATAAATGAAAAACTAAACAAATTAAAACAAAATAATAAAACCAAGCCCAAAACAAAACATATTAAAGGCCCAAAAAGTGTGTATTAATCATACACAACACTTCATATCTAATTAATTTTATATTAAGCTCACATACCTTTAGAAACAACTTAATGTCTCAAAAAAATAGAAAATTAAATAGATGTAATTGGGCATAATAAAAAAATGATAAATAACATGCTTTATGCCTAGTCCAAACGTGAATGGACCCGCAAATGTCCAGGCGGAAAAATAGAAATGAATAGCTGGATTCAATCACTTTATCAAATGGTCTGTAATCGGCTAGATAACACTTGCAAGCATACAACTCTACTCGTATATTGCCAGGAAGCAAATATGATTTGCTAACCTTGGCATTCTCTATTGTTCCGTATGATCAAATCTAGCATTATTCCGTCACAAGATTGAAATCATATAAAATTGAACCAAAATTAATTTTATAAATTTTCATGAAAACATGTATGGTTACTAAAACCAAACCATGTCAGAGAAGACGTCTATCATATAAGATAAGGTCTCATATGTCACACAAGACTAACTAGTATTATTTGAGTCCTTAAGCACCAACGTTATTGTTGCCGCTTACATGCATCCACAATGTTGAGTCTCCATGTGAGACTTAACGAAAACCAGTAAATGTATGACATCTCCATACAATGTAATTTGTGGCTTCTGAGTCTGTAATTCTCTAAGAATTATTGCACACAAAATAAAGTTGCCGCTAACACAAAGTTTGCTAGCCCATATAAAATAAAATACCTTTTTGTACTATCCACTTTCGTCATTGGCAGGAAGAAGAGGAGAGTGCATAGCTGTGGGGTGGCTTTGTCAGAGGAGGAGGAGGTGGTGGTGGTGGGTTTGGTTTGGCTATTTTGGGGTGGTAAAGTGTTGTTGATGCTGATTGTTCATGTGACGGGTTTTTTATTATTTTTTATTTTTCTCCTTTTTTCACTCTTTGTAACAGCCCGGGTAAAATTTGGATTTTTACCGGGACTATTAAAGTCATTATACAGTGATTTACCGAATGAATTAATCTTGGGTAATTAATTCAAGGTAAACCGGGAGTCGTTTTTTCGAAACCGAGAGTTTTCCCGCGCTCGGGAGTATCTTCCTAACTAACCGAGCCTCGGTTTTCAGTTCCGAGAGTTGATCGATGCTCAGGAGGATTAATCGGATTTTCCGAGCCCAAGTCATATTTTTGGACTCGGGACGGAAATTATGGTTATGCCCGTCCTCTCCCATTTTCTTCTTTTCTTTTCTTCAAATTTCTCTTTTCTCTTTTTCTTTCTTTTCTCCTTCTCCTTTTCCTTCTACCTTTTCTCTTCCTTCTCAGCCTCCCTCCATCCGTGACTGGCCGGCCCTACCCTTTCTTTTCAATCTTTTTCTTCTTTTCATTTTTTCTGTCTTGTTTCCTATCTCCTCCTTCTTTTCTCCTTCCTTCTCCACGGCAACACCGCGACCAGCTGCCTCTCACCCATTGCAGCCATACGCCGCCACCATCCCAAGACAAGCGTGACACCACCGTGCACAGGATCAACCTCCTCTCTCCTCTACAGCTCCTCCACCGTGATGCGCTGCCTTCACAGTTCCGAGCTCTCCCTTCCCCTATTCACGCACCGCCCCTCTGTCGCCGCTCCTCCCTCTCGCTGCCCCATCGTCGCCGACCTCGTCGTGAGTCGGTAAGACCCGACAAGCAACTTCTACCTCTTTCCTTCCTTAATTTCTTTCTTGAATCGGATTTAGTGGGCTAGCTCCTTCCTGATTTGTGTTTCTCGTTGCTTGTGGGATTGTTGTTGGTGGATGATGTTGTCGTTGTTGTTGTTATTGTTGTGAAGATGGGTTGGGTTGCTTTGGGTGAACGGACGGGATGGTTTGGTGTTGGTGTTGGTGGATGATTGGGCAGTGGGTCAGCAAGGTGGTTTGGACGATTTGATGGATGATGAACTGTGACAGAAGAGCTTTTGGGCTGCGTGAACAGTACCGGCCGGGATCCGGCGAGGTCCCGGCGAGCCCGGAAATGAATCCGTTGGGTAAACCCGAGCCTATGACCATATGCATCATTAAACGAAACCCGAACAACGTTAATGAACCCGGACCCTTAATTGTTTTAATTAAATTAAAGATTTAATTTAATTAATCAAATACTAACCTTTAATTCCATTTATGTTTTGTAATTTGATTTAAATTTTTTTTTTGTTTGGACTATTAAAAAGCCTATAATATTTAAATTCCGGTTTATTTAATTTATACTTGGAATGTTACTAATTAAAGGCCCAATTATACTTATATACTTGATTTAGTTGTCAAATCTAAGCTTAAAAATATAAATATGATTATCTATGAATTATAAACATATATGCATAAATGACCATATATATATATCCTACTAGATTTATGTTTAGCTAAATAATGAAGTTACAACTTTATTTATCACATAAATATATATATGGTTAAATGGGAATTATCTACTATATATGTATAAATATGGTTACAATATATACGTTTAATCTAGTATCGATTTATGTGTAAATATACGTGTATATATGTATATGTATTTTAATATGTTTATGTTTTCCCTTATCGACAAAGGGCTAAAGGGCTGGGATATCGGCTTGGAGCTCGGTTTCGGCTTTCAACTTAAAGAACGAGTATGACTGGTATATCGATTAAAGAGGCTAATTTCATATTAAAGAAAAAACATGGAAATAATAGGAATTAGACTTGGTATAAGACAAGCCGTGTAACAATTTCTAAAACTGGCATCATGCATAATCATCTTTGTTTGCGCATTATAAGTGATTATTGTGTTCCTATATGTACATATAGGGTATCGGGATTTGACCGGATAGCAGTTTCAGAGACACATCAGGTGAGGATGGATAAACCTTGATATGTGCCCGTAATGCTGTGTGTGTATTTTTGTTGTTTGTGTATTTTGTTGTTGAATTGATCTGCTGGAATGATTGTGGACAGTTACTTGATTGCTATAGTATTGTTGATGTTGTTGTAGAAACGTGTCAGACCTGTGTATGTTGTGTTGGAAATATTGTTGAACTGTCAGTTGAAAATAATTGGTGATATGAGATTGTTGATTGGATGAGATTGTGGAATAATCTGAGGAAATTGGTAAATTGGATAACTGATGGAAGAGTAATGGAATTGGACTGTATTTGAGATGATATAATTGTCACTTGGAAAGTAGTGGTACGGCTAGATGGTTAGAGACTAGTTCTGTGGTGTCATGGCCGGTGGTTGGTTGATTGGGGTGTTGACCCTGGATTTGTGATATTGGGATGTTGATCCCAGATTTGTGATATTGGGATCTTGATCCCGGATTTGTGATATTGGGATGTTGATCCCGGATTTGTGATATGGGGATGTTGATCCCGGATTGTGGTTGGGCCTGGCATCCAGAATTAGTTAATAACCAGGTACGACCCTAGCTTGTCCAGTGACGGGCCCGGAAGATAAAATTGGTAATAAAAATTAATAAGCATTCTTTGGTCTTGGCTTGATATGATTTAGTAAGATTCCTTTGTCGTGCTGTTTGTTGTTGGATTCCTCTGTTTTGTTGTTTGTGTTCAATTCTTCTATTTTGATGGTTGTATTACTTCGAAAGTATTACGGTTGATTATATATCTCTGTTTATCTTTCGTCGGTGAGCACTTCGGACTCACCCCTCGCCTGCGGGGTTTCATCCCGTAGGATGAGTTGTTTGTAGTGCAGGAACGCACGGGGCAAGCTGAAGCGTACCCTCGGACAGGACTCGGATCCATTAGTTGCATTGGGCTTTGCATATGTTGTCATGTGAGTCATAAGTCTTCCGCTGTGCCTATTGTTGAGTTTTCTGCTGTGCATATGTTGTAATTGGGCCATTGGGCAGGATGGTTGTTATTGTTGATGTCCCCAAGGTTCGGGTGACGAGTCCCTTGTTGGGCCGAAGGACCGGTTTTCAGTTTTGATATTGGGCTGTTGGCCAGTTTATTGTTTTATAAACGGTATGCTGGGCTTTGTTGGGTTGGATTGTCACAGTTCCGGCACGTGTTTACTGTGTACGGTAAATACGGGTCGGGGCGTTTCACTGTTGTTGCTCATCTCGTGGGGGGCCTAATTTCTTTCCTTTTTCACCATTTTTTAAAATAATTTAATAAATTATTTTTTATTTTAAAATGTAGAAATAATTTTTTTACAATAAAAAATGTAAAAAATGGGGCTCTACATGCCACAGTGGACAAAGCATGCTAGACACGCTCCTCATACGCTGCATTCAGACTGAAAAATGGGCTCGTGCGTCTCACCTTCGGGCCGGGTAGTCCACGTCATCTGTGGGGTTGTTTCGGACCCTAAATGGGACCAAAAATAACAGTATGGACCTGTATGAGACAAAAAATAGTACAGACCCCCAAACGGTACTTTTAAAATAGTACGGACCTTATATATGCGATTACTCAGTCAGATTTAGTTTCCATATTTTATAACGATAAAGATAATTTTAAATTTTTTTTATGTAGTAGATACCGCCTAAAGTAAAGTATAAATAAAAGGTTTATGCAATAATTCAGATTAAGTTTCCTAATTTTATTAGGATAAAGATAATTTTAAAACTTTCTTTGTACGCATTAGAAACCGCGTAAAGCATAAATAGAATATTTACTCAATGATGATTCAGATTTAGTTTCCTTATTTTTATTATGATAAAGATAATTTTTAAGCTTTCTTTATATGCATTCAATATTGCGTCTAATTTTACTGATGATTTAGATTTAGTTTCCTTATTTTGTGATAATGCATTGGATACGGCGTATACAAGAATCCAATTTCAATTTTTCTTTTTCTATGAATAAATAGAAATTTTATTCGATAATTGAGATTTAGTTTCCTTATTGTGATAATTTATTACGTGTTAAATCTTTCTTCTTCTTTGTCAACACCATTATATATAGTGCTTATCGCTTCTATTCAAACAATAAACTAGCCTTAGGTGCCAAAAAAAACATTGGCTTGGTCGATTGAGATTCTATTACTACCCATTAGGTTGAGAGTTTGAACCTACCAACCATCTTTCTTAGTGAATTGATGTGTAGGCATCACTTTAAATTCTCGTTCAGCCTGATGGCCTGCCTTAACCTTGAACTCCCCTCAACATAAACTTTATACCAAAAAAACTAGGCTTCGGTTATATCAGTCAAGTCAGCACAATAACGAACTTAAACAAAAGGGCATTTTGTAATCGCTTGTATCGACACCACTTCTCTTCACGCAAGAACACCAAACTTCAATTATCGTAGGTTCGTTCTTGATTTCTTCTTTATTATGATTATTGTATAGTAGTAATTTCGGTTGCATTGTTTGCTTTCAATTTCCATTTGATATGTTATGTCACAAGATACTTTAAAATATTATACAACTTCAACCATTATAATCATATATATCAACCAAGTGAGATCTATAATTATGAGTTAGGATAACATTAGTAACTTGAAACTTTAAGACATTAGGTAACATGAGTTTTCTCCTTTTATAAGTCACTCACTTTGGCCTCTGGATTATTATTGTTAATTGGGAGCCAAGTCTTTTTTAGATCAGAACTAAAAAAGGAGGGAAGCGTGGGGATTCGAACACGCGACCGTTTGGTCATTATGGCTCCGCTACCATGTCAAGTGACCATCTCAACCAAAAGCTTAAGCTGATGGTTGAGGCCTCAAGATTGGTTTTGGGCCCTCTAACACTTAATAATTGCGACACTCTCCAATAACCTTTTAATTTGTAATGCTAATGTCCCTAAGCATTAATGATTGCATTTGATACACCAACAAGGTGTTGGCGCAGTGATCCAGCATGTTGCGGCCCCTTAACTCACACGTCCCGGGTTCGATCCGGAGAAACGTGGAGGTGTGGAAAATGCACCTGTTGGGAGTGGTTAAATATGTTGGACCCCGCTCGTGGTCTTAGGCTAAATGCCCGGGAAGCGAGATTGGGTGTCGAGCCACGGATGAGAATAGTCTGGCTTGTTGAGCTGAGATACTCATTAGTATCAAAAAAAATGATTGCATTTGATACGTAAAACTGCAGTTGAGACCCATTCTAAAAACCACACAAAAAAGTTATAGAAATTTTTTTTGTGAGTTTGTGGGTGTGTGTGATTTTGTTGCTTAATTGCTATGTTTCATCATGCAGAACATGGTCCAAACGAAGAAGAAAAAGAAAGAAAAGACAAAAGCTGTCATCATCAGGGAACAACAACAAGGTCGTTGTTCATGGCAATTCAATCAAGGGATGGAGATAACCTCCTTCTACCTGGTAAGAAGTTCAATAGATTCTCTGTGAATGTCTATGAAATGCATATACATATGCTTATGAGGCCCCCTTCAGGCTAAAGTTTTGAGTTTACGACATGGGTGTTTATTTGTGTGATGTACTTCTTTTACATTTCCAAGTAAATTGGGGTCTTGGCCTTAACAAATTGGTAGCAATTTTTGGGGGATTGACCATGGTTTTTGTCACAAAATGAATTTCGAAATACTGCCTTAGCCACACTAATTAATCAAATTTATGGGAGGTACCACCTGCTATTTGCCTTTATGTTGGTTTTAGAGTCTGGTACGATTTTTTTTTTTTTTTAGAACTCTGGTACGATTTATTTGTCTCCTTAGATATTGTTTAAAATTGTTTGGGCTAATCTTTTTTGTGTAGACACTGTCATTTTTCTGCAAGTTCTCCTTCAAGCATTTAATGATATTTTATTCCATTCTAGAAGTATAATAATCTATGCAGTTGGACAATAGTAATCCTATGATATATAGACAACTGAAATAAAATTACTTTAGGAGATGTTTTCGTTTTGTTTTCATTTTCCTGGAAATATTTCCTGTGCATTGACAAAGATCAACGACATGCTTGCATTACTCTTTATGCAATATGAAACTAATTAGAGCAATCAAAATTCACTGACATGCAGGTCCATGGAGCCGACATGACGTCCATACTTAAAAAAGCTGGACCATGTCAGGACGACATGTAGTACACCAGGAGGAGCCACGTCCACGTGAGCAAAGAAGAGGGCCAGCTTTGTGATTAGCAAGAGAATCAGGGGCAGGCTGGAACTTCGAGGAAACCATGAAAGGCCATGTCTCCTCACCGTTGGCTTCCCGCCTCTTCAAAACCACAAGGGCGGGAAGAAAGCAAGCCAAGTTCCATGCATCACCCACAATGATACGGTGGAGTGACACTTGGGACCGAGGATCAACCAAAGGAAGAATGACTGCTCCGTCCAGAAAACAAAAGAGACGACAGAATCTTCTGTGGGGCGTCATCTTTCGTCGGTCTTGCTTGCTGCGTACAATGGGAGAGGAACGGACCAACAAGGCTAGTAACACCAAGTTGGCAACCCGGAGTGATGAGATGCAAAGCAGAGGCATGAGTCCCCACGAAATGGGCTCATCTCCCGCTGAAATTGCATCTTCCTTCGTGTAGCTGATGATGATGTTACTACACCTCCAAAGCCTGAACAAACCCAAAACGTCAGGCTTTGCACTGGTGGTCTCACTCGGAAAACTTGCAGCCCTATGTCACCTAGGGCTCTTGCTTCTACGGGATGGTCATCTTCTAATACTGCTCACGGCACTGCTTCTACTGGTGCTGCTCCTGCTACGTCGACCAAGCTGGGACTCGAAGGAGAAGGAGAAGATTGTCTTTGGAGGTGGAAAAGGATGGAAGGCCGGGCAAGGTATAGAGTTCTTCTACCGCGGCTGCTAAAGGGAGGCATCAGGAAGGTCGTGGCTCTGGTAGCTCTAGTCAATTACCAAAGAGAGCCCGAGGTGAACCAGTAGACCCCCCTAAATCAGACCCCGCATGCATCATCTGTGGCAAGAAGTTCGCTACTTGGAAGGCCGTGTTCGGTCACCAGCTGCGAGCACATCCCGATCGACAATGGCGCGGGGCATTCCCGCCACCCATAGGGGAGTGTTCGCCGGATAAGTTTGCCCCCATCCCCACTCCCAGTAATCCTACTCCTGCCAACAACACTGCTACTACAACTAGCTAGTACCGGAAAGAACGAACAAGCCGTTGAAGATATAGAGGAGCAGTTGGTTCCTATGCTACAAAAGTGCCTTCAGTGTTAAGAGATCCTTTAGTGAGCCGACCAACTTGGGTAACCACTGGAGCAAAATAACAGTTTCACTGCCATTAAACTAAACAAGACGCAAAAGAATGATAGGCACCCTAATGTTAATGCTAAATGTTTGAATAGGTTGAAGAAACTGCACAAGGGAGTTGAGGAGATTGGCACATTGAACAAAGAGGAAACTGGATTCATTTCAATACTAGTTACTACACCTTACTGCTCTTAAGTAGGAGTTGCAGTCTGCAGACAGATGGTTTTGGTGGAGTGGAATTGAGATTTTTTGAAGAATGGTAGAATCTTTCTGAAGTATCTACCATCTTCAGCAATCATGCTCTACCTCTCCAGCAACCAAACTTTTTCTGTAACACTTAGATGTCCTATTCTAGAGACATATTGTGCCGTGGAGGCCGGCTCTGATTGATCTAAGATTAGTCCCAAACATCTATACAAGTAATAGTTAGAGTTGGGAGCATTTGACAGTGGTATTTGTTGTTTCAGTTTCCTTTCATTGTCTAAAACATTGTATGTGAACGCATTTATCTAATGTAATGCAATTTGGATGTGACTACACTATGTATAAAGCTACAGTATCACTGATCATAGCTTAAACAATCAGAAAGTGAACTATCACCAATCAGAAAAATGAAGAGTAGTGCTTTTTCTCTCCAAGAAGCAGGATCTCAATTTCCCTCGCTGAAACTTCATTGCATCTTTTCCTTCACTGCAATGTCACTTGGAAACTTCATTGCATCTCTTATATTTAGATGGTGTGTAGCACTTATCCTTCCATCATTTCCCTCTTTGAAGAATGGTCAGCTACCATTGTTAGTGGAAGTGAGTGATCTCTTAGAAATTATGGTCAATGGTTTTCTTTGCATCTCTATATTCAGTATCGCTAACATGAAACACAGAGGTGTTTAAGGACCATCCTTTTTGATCCACAGAGTTCTCTACATGGTTCATAATTCTGGGTTTCCTCATAGGGTGCTCCCGGACCTGTTGGCCTTAGAGGAGTGGTTAAAGATTCAAATGTCACGTCCATCTTCATCTTCACCTGTCCTGTCCATCCGTCTAGAAAACGCAACAGAACTTGTGGCGTTTCTCAGGTTTATCTTTGAACTAGACTGGGTTAAAATTTTTTAATTGTATACCCTGATTTTTTTTCCGGCCAATTATATATCCCTACTTTGTAAGTTTGCATCAATTGTGTACCTTGGTCAACAACCTGATGACGTGGCGGCCGTTAATGGTAAGTAGCAATTTAAACTAATCATATAAGTCTATTAATAGTATACAATCTAGTTCATATATTCTTTATTAATTACAATTTACTTCTTAGTATTATATGTAATTATTATTTATACAATATTTGATTCCTAAATAATATTTAATGCATAATAATATTATTTTGATAAAATATTAAGTATATAATTATTTTTTTTAATAATTTTTGTAATACATAACTAGTTATAATTATAAATTAATGTGCATTACATTAACTAGTGATAACAATTATATTACTTAATTTCAATAACCTATCACATAATTTTTTAATTGAATTATTTGAAATCTAGAAAACATGTGTTAGTTTATTAATCTTAACAATTTATGAATTTAAAATTCAAAAAATAACGTAAAAGTTGGTCTCACTCACCATGTATCATAATAATACGGAAACATTGTTTTAAGATTGAATTTTTGGCCCAACAACTAGCAGCACTTGCAAAGTTAGAAATTATTTTAAGGTAAACACAAATAATAAATATTTCTATTGTCAAATTGTACATAAATATTATTAAATTTAATTTAATATTTAGCAATATAATCAAAATTAATTGTATATAAAAAAATAATTATAACATCAAATATTGCAAAGTGATAATTATATATAACATTAAAAATTTAAATAAAAATATTATCGTCCTATAAAAAGGATTTTATTGAATGTGAATTAAAGTTTGGGGACTTGGTTGTATAATTCTAAATGGATCTACATGATTAAATTTAAAATTAGGGGACAAACTAACATACGTTATTGGCAGACACCAAGCCACGTCATAGAAAATACCCAGTCATAAAAAGATATCCAGTTGATGCAAATTTCAAAAGTACATGCATATAAAGGGGACTCAACAATGTGATGTTGGCTTGGCATCTCAATCATTTCCTCAACCAATTCAGCAACATCACTTTTGAATTTTCACATACTACTT